>MU226536.1:1835634-1854267 GCA_018584345.1 Thuja plicata
TAAAAGGTCAATTTACCGAGTAACAGTAATATATATTGAAGACATCTAAGGGACTTGTGGATTTATTTTTGTGGTAACTGATTCACCCCTCCCCTCTCAGTTACTCCATCCATATTTCCAACAGAAGCTTTACTTCTGGGTTTAGTTGCGGTTGCTAAGGAATAGATCAGTAATCCCATATAGTGAGAAGTTTGAGATCTTGTTAATGACCCATGGCTCATACATGTATTTTATTTTCAAGCTTACAATTATTTTGGTCCCACACTCCTAAAGTGCAATTCTTTGTGTTCCAATAAACTAATGGTTACAATACAATATTAGTACTTAGCTTCTTCAAGAGGAGTCTACAAATGAAAAACCATGATTTGGATTGATTATGGTAGTACAACACTTTGTCTGCTAAAAAAAACATACATAATTATCTCTAAGATCACCTTATATAGAGAAATAAAAATCAAGAGGTATCTTCTAGATGAAGATACAAGATATGCAAAAAAGTTGACAATATTTTTTATCCATTCTAAAAGTATGCAAATGACAAATGTGCATCTCTGAATGACTCTCTAATATTGAAACCTCCTAAGTTTGACACCCAAAATTTACTATCTTGAGGTATGATCAACACTCTTACACATTTTATATATGTCATTAACTTGTAGCACTTAAAATTGTAAGATAATCTATTATAATTCACCATAAATAACAAATTCTCTTACAATGTGTCATAACCAACTTGGGTGTCTACCTTATCCATGAAAAGGTATCTTCCGCTACTAGTCCATTTCATCATAGAATCTATCATACACTGTCATATGTAAGTGTGCCATAATAACCATCACAAATTTTCATAACATGACACATGTCACCTACGTTTACTAAATACAAGATTCTCAAAGTGGGATTCCTACTTCTATATGTGTAAGATATGTGTCACATAGTCATCGCTAAGTAGGATGCAAGAAAAATTGTGGTCCCACTAGATGACTAGAGGTTTGTGAGAAATCAGTTAATTAAGATAATAATTCAATATATCAATTATTACAACAATCGGTTCTATTAAAAATGTTGAGAAACCTTAATCATGTTGGAATTAGTTGTTGCTGATGTTGTTGGCATTCATGCTTTGTCACTGATGTCAACATATGTTTCTATGGAGGCAGAACATATTGGTTATTACTATTGCTTGATGACTGACAGAGGTGTACAGGTATTGTAAAGTTGATTCAGAATGAGAAAAGATGATGATGTGTACAAGGGTGTGTGGTGATCTTATTTCTAAGGTCACATGACTTAATATCAGCTATCAGATGAGTTACATATGTTTTAGTGAAGATTGGGTACTCCACATTGATAGTGATCTTTGACAGAGTTAGTCTGTGTGTTTTGAGTATAACTTACAAGCGATGTGGATTCAAGTTATACGATATTAAGGAATGGAAGAAGAGATGTTAAGGAATGTTTTTTATGTTTTGCAAGTCATAGGAATGTTGGTGATGTCATTCGTGGCGTGTGTTCTAGAGGAGACCTATTTATGTAGCATGTATTATGGATTGCGAATATGGATTGAGAGCGTGGAGTATAGATCTTGGATTATATTTGATGAATTGTAATTAGTGTTTACTTGTTATAGGTGTTGGATGATATCAGTTTTTGTTACTGAACATGTTGTTGATATTCATGTTTTGTCACTGATGTCAACATATATTTCTATGAAGAAGACTGACTGACTACTTAACTGGAATGAGTGTATAGACACCGTATGGATGATTCGGAAGGATAAAAGTTGGATTTATGCACAAGGATGTGTCCTAACCTTACTCCTAAGGTCGCTTGACTTTATGTTACATTCTGTGGATGTTATAGTTCATTTGGTGAAGACTGGTTTTTTGGACTACAACTGTGATTCTGGATAGAGTAGGTCTCTGTGTTTTGGGTATATCTTTCGGATGGAGATATTTGAAAATTTGTGAGCTTACTGATGGAAAATTGACATATGTTATAATAATGGGTTGTGTTCAATTGTGTTGATGGGGTTTTGCTGACCGGGTCCGCCAACAGTCATAAGTTGTCACCGGGTTCCGAGGATACCGGCCAACTCTGCCTGTAAAGGCTGTCCGGGGAAATTATATTCTCTAGGCCTTCAAGCACCTGGGTGTCGGGTTATGACGGCGCGGGGCTCGGTTGGGAGAGGTGACTATTTTCGAGGGGGATAGCTGGTTCCTTCAACTCATTTTCTCTGGAGATTCAATAAAGTAAGGTTTCCCCTAGCATTCTACACTTAACGAATAAAATGAAAAAGATCCTGCAGGGTTAGAAATATTTCATCTAACTACAGTAATGTTTAAACATCCTGAATGTCAATAATACTCTAATAGACTACACTAAATACCAAAGAAATACATAACCATCAGTTAGAACTTCATCAGTAGCAAGGAAAAAGAGGTTGTTAATCTACTTTAACATATCAGAGTAGAAGACATAAAGAACATAAAACGTGAAATACCATTAACTCAGAAGCAGGAATGCCAACAACATCATTGAAAAGAATTATTCCTTCTTCATTAACATTTCTTCCATCGAGCACTAGTGCGTGATACAATAGTGGCTCCAGGGGAGCATCTAACTATTGAGAATAGAACAATGGAGCATTGAGCTCTACAACTAAAATGAGAAATCACTTTGCTATTACTATGGACAACAAAATCATCAATTTCACCGACTCTTGGAAATGGGCCAGTTCGGCTATTTATACAACTCTCTTCTAACCCTAACCCTATTTTAGATCCTATTTCAATAAAATACAATATCCGAGGGCCGGTACTACTTGCACCACCCTACAAAAGACCTAGAGAAAGAATAGGTCTGTCATGTCAGAAGAATAAGACAAGGATATACAGTGGAAGAATCGACCTCGAGAAAAGAGCCAGAAAGGATAAAGAAGAAAGTGGGTCCCCCGGGGATCAAGGCTACATGCCTCATAAATGGGAAACATGACACTCTGTCTCCAATGTGCCAGGTGTACCTCTGAGCGACGCCTCGAGAAGACCACCCTGTCAGAAAACCAACTGCCAAGTCGACGTCCCTTGATGTAGCCAACTACCTTCTAACAGCCTTTATTAACCGCTTCTGAAAGTGACCGATCGGCCTCGGGGACCGGGACACGAATCACTTTCAAATAATACAAAATTTTGGATTTGGGACTTCGGGATCCGGGAACTTACATCCCCAAAAGAATAAAGAATACTCAACGTGAGTTTTCCCCGGCCTCCGGAGAAAGCTCAAGGTTGCTTATTATCGTTGAAAGCCTGGAGGAGGAAATAAATGCCATCTTCATCTATATCTTTCAGACTGGCCCTTCTGTGCTTGGCCACTTCAACTTTTTCCCCTAGGTTTGGAACATTTTCTTTAAATTCATCTGCCATTCTCGCTGCATCATGACCACTAAGTATCATGCGGGTTAATTTTTCCATTTGGGCTCCATCTATCCCCTCCGGAGATTGATACCGGGATTTCATTATTTCATCAAAACTCCCAAAAACTGAATCTTCGGGGATACATGTATCTGTGCTAAGGGGATCAGCCCCGAAAGTCTTTATTATGAAAGACTTGTATAAATTGGAGGAATACTTCACCGCATTTACCTTATCTTGTAGGGACCCTACCAGTTGCTTGGTTACCTCCAATGTGAGGTCAAGTCTGGAGTGTTGGGTTCTCACAAAATCAAATGATTCATCACCCAGAATTCTGGATTCAGAAATCATATCCTCTCCCAAGGTAAGGAGCTCTTCGAGCTCCACCTTCCATGCTTGGTAATTCTCGGCTTCACCCTCCCATAGCTCAATAAAAGTTTTTGCCTGATGAATAACCTGCCAGGCCGTGTATAAATCTGGGAGGGTGGACACCAGGAAACGCCAGGTTTTTCCTATCTGCAGGGTGACCCACTCATCCACTGCTTGGGATTTCTTTTTCATTACTCGCAGGGAGTCTATGTCACTCTACGGTAGATCTTCTGAGGTGGAGGCCTCCGGAGGAGTGGCATTGATGGGTCAAGCTAGCTCAGTGAGCAACCCCATAAGGTTTGCATTCTTTTCCTTTTCAGCTTTGAGCCTCTAGGCCTCTTTCTCATATCGGGCTTCCACTACCCTTGTTGCCTCTTTTAGCAAGTCTACCTCACCTTGCTTTCCCCTTTCCCTAGTGATACCTCCGCAACATTATAGTCTCCGGGGCCCGCAGTTGCTTCATCGGCGTCTGGGGAAGGTGTTGCCACAACGGCAACTATTTCTCCGCCCGGCCCAGTTCAGAGGGTATGAACTGTCCGGGCTTTCTTGGCCTTCGGCGGGGCCTGGACTTGGGCCATCATTTCGGCCAGGGAGAGAGGAATCACAGGAGTGGACTGAGCTTTTCTCTTCCTGCTCTCTATTAGCCATTGAGGTGGTAGGGGTGGCCTTCCTGCCAGAAATTTTTCTCTTGATTCTTCCCTAGTGTCTTGTGGCTGTTGCTCTTCAGTGGTGTGAACCTCATTTGTTCCTCTCCCTGCCTCAACTTATTCTGCAGTGATATTCTCTTCAACCTCCATCTCCTCTACCTTGTCCTGTATGTCTATCAATGGGTCTAGACTCTGGTAGGCTTCCTTGGGGATTTCTTCTTCGAGCTGCTCTTCTTGTTGTTGTTCCTCTTGTTGTTCTTCTTCTGTCGGGGCCTCTTCCTCTGTTGGCACCTCTTTCGGCAGTAGGGGAGGTGTTGGGCCGAGATTTAGAGTTTGGGCCGCTGTGATTACCTACCCAAAAGTTTCTCCCAGGAGTGGCCCTAGGAACTTGGCAGCTGGGGTTACGGTTATTCCTGAAGGTCCAGTTCCCCCAGCAGATGCCATTTGTTCGCCTTGCCTTTGTTGGTCCACTCCCAGACCTTGCATCGCTTGAGCCCCGAAGATAATCTCTAGTTCTGGCTCCTTTTCTTCTACCTGCTGCTCTTGTCCCTGTGCAAGCTCTTGCTCAATATCTTCTTGCTTTGCAGCCTCTTGTTCTGCCCCTGGGACCTCCGTCTCTACTTGTGTATTGTCCCCCTGCAAGTTTCCAAACTAGTCAGTTGCAAATACATCAAATTATTCTTGCGGAGGGGGACTGGCTGAGACCTCTATAGGCTCTGTTTCTTTCTCTGGCTCTGGGGAACTGGAAGAAAGGATTTCTACTTGTTGGGGGCAGGATGCTTCCGGCTCTGGCTCTACCTTTGGCTTTTTGCTAAGCTTCTTCTTTCTCCGGGTAACTAGAGGAGGTACGACGTCTCTTATTGATACTGCCTCCAAGGGATCCACCCCCGTTGCCTTCACCATTAAGGCTGCTAATGATGGGGAGGAGGAGGGATGAAGTGGCCCGGTCATAAGTGGTGGGGTGGCCAGCCTCGTTATTAATTGCTCCCTCATCTGCTGGGAGGCTGCCACCGACTATTTTATCTACTCCGTGATAGGGACTTCTTGCATAGGAGGGGTCATGTATACTCCTTTTCCTTTGTCTGCACCCTATGAAGAAGTCCCGGCCCCTGAAGTCATTTTTGGTACCAGCGGCAGAGTTAATTTTGGCGCCGGCTGGGCTGCTCAGTGGGTACTCCCAGGGCACACCTTGTTAAAATAGGCGTGGCTTCACTCGACCACCTCTCAAGTGAAGTCTTCAATCATGGGCCCTTCCTAGGTGGCCTAGTTCACTGGTGGAAGGGCATTTTTATCGATCCCCTTTGCCTTGTACTAGGGATCGACAGTGGGGGCGGCGTCTGAGAAGTCTGCCGAGAACTTTTGGAGCTTCAATTTCTGCATCATGCCAGGTGTCATTCTGACATAGTGCCTGCTCTGCACCTCCACATCATCTTGGAAGTCTACCTAGAAGTCCTCCATGTGTAGATGATAGGGCTCTGAAGCCTGGGGCATTGCCGTTACAATTTTTCCATGCGGATCAAAAATTTTCCGCGCTAGATAAAATTCCTATAAGTTATAACTTTTCAGCTCATTGTCTGCCTCCTTTGTGTCGGCCAGACTGCATGTGTAGTTCCCATAGGTGATTGGGAATGGAATGTTGGGGATCTTTTTGAGGGAAAAGAAGGCATGCACCTCCATTATTTGCCTGCAATACTCCAATAGCACGATCTTGTTTCCACAATGTCTGGGCAACAAGTAGGGTTTCCCGGAGAAGCCGGTGACCCTAATGTATGTGTGCTATTGGAATTGAATATAGTAATGTCCATAACTATGGACCAACTTCATCACCTTAGTAGACATGCGGTATCTAGCATCCCAGGTGGTTGTAAGCAGATGGTAGTAAATGAATGCATCGTTTACCCGGCAGAAACTAGGGAAGCTGTCCTCCCATTTAATCTGTGGGAAATGGTCCCACGGTGCTTTTTGTCCTGGGCCAATCCTGAGCACGCCGTCAGTAAGTAGGCCATGGGAATGGGGCCTCTGCTGCGTTAGGGCCCAGAAAACATAGGAAGACATGTAAAACTTTTTCTTTCTGTTCAATTGCTGGAGCTAGGAGTCGACATGGTTGGAGATTATTGTGGCCCAGTCGAAGTATCCTCCCTTGGTGGAGATTCCGAGGAGGAAGTAGTACATCCATCAAGCAAACTCTTGGGTGGAGGGCTGCCCAAAGACCCAGGTCAATGCTATCATCCCCATCTGGATGCTCTCCTTGAATTCAGAGCGGGGAATTTCTATCTTCATTCTCTTTGGGTCCCTCTTTGGGGCCTTGAGCCAATGGGTATTCATGTATACCCGGGTAGCATCATTCCTTGTGACCACCGAGGCCTTGTCAAATTGTGGGATTCCCAAGCTGGCCTAGAATGTGACTGGGTCAAGGGACACCAGAGGAGTGGGGTATCCCGTAGGTTCTGTGGCCGCGAGCATAACTGCCTAGATAGAAGAGTTGTAGTTTTTTGCGAGTGTTAGGATAAGCTCCGGAGATTGCATGGAGCCTGGAGGATTCTAGAGTTCCCGACGTTGATTGCTAATTGATCTCCAGCCTATCACTGGATGTGCATTATTTTCACCAAGGCCTGCATCTCCGACCATGTTCTGACGCTGGTGTCGGTTATCAGCTTGACCTTAGACTCAATATTTGAGCCCACGATGACATTGTCCTGTACAAATTTCATGGTAAGGGGTAGCTTTTCCAGGGCCTTCTCCATCTTAGATTTTACTGCTGCCCTAGTTTCTGCTGCGGAAGGTAACTCTAGACTTCCGGGTGGAGAAGATGCGGATGCTTCGGACATGTTTGAAAGATGAACTTCGGGAACCTGCAAGGAAAAGTGACTGTCAAAACACATTTATCATAATAATCATTCTAGGGTCTGAAGATCTTACCACCATGACGTTTGCTTTCCAGAAAAGTTAGTTTCATTCAAGAATAACCGAAAAGCAAAACACATCGTACAAGCTTTAGATTCATTAAACATCCAGGTTCGGGGATTTTTATCACACTTGGTAAAGACACAAGATGGATGATGATAGGAGACCCAAAGCCCAAAGAAATGATCATTGGTGAGGATGTGTAAAAAGCCAAGTCATCAAGCCCATGTGGGCACCACATACGTAGGTATTAAATGGAAGTTATGGCGATGACGGTTGAGCCAACTGTCTGAACGCGCAAAAAGTGAAAGCTACTTGGCTAGAATTGATTGTGCGCATGGGACATAAATGAGGTTTTGACAGACTTCATGGAGGAGAGAGAAAACTTCCTGTTTGAAACCGGCCGAGAGCCGAGTTTCAAACAGGTGGTTTTCTGTCCCGAAGCAAGTTTGTGGGCGGAAAACCAAACACACAGGTGACTCGACTAGCTCATCAAGCCACTAGGAAGGATATACATGGAGCTGAGGGATATATACAAAGAAATAGAGGGATATACAGAGACTATATACAACTATACACATATATACACAAGTATACAATGCAGAACGACGTCCGCGGGAAAACTAGACGAGACAGAGACATATATATAGCTATTTACCTATTTTACAAATGAACCACTTCTGCACAGAGGGCGGACAACACTCTGGCAGAGCTGACCCACAAACGAGTGGCAAAACTAGAAAACAGTAAACCAGATGAAATAGGGAAACAAAACAAACAAGACAAACAAAACCAAACGAAACAGAAGAAAACTAGAGAGCAGAAAATGAAAACACCAACCTGAGAACACAGAAGGCAGAGGAAAGGGAAGAGTTACCATAGGAACTCTGCAATAGCTCGAGTTGTCAAACGGTCCGAATCATTACCACGAAGCACTCGCAATTGCCTGGAAGTGACTGGAAATGTTAAGCGTTGATTATCATAAACTCTCTGCAAATGCTCTGTTAATTGCTCTGTTAATCGCTCTAAGTGCTTGGAAGTTTTAATCATGGTAAATGTGAAAGTGACAGATAATTTCTATTTATACCCGCGGTAAAAAGGTAATCCTCCTCCTTCTGGCAATCTCTGGATAAGAAAACCTCCAGACTCCAGGCCCAGGGATTCCCCGCGATGATATCCTTAAGAACATCATGGCAGAGAATCCTGGAGTCCGGAGTCTGGTTCCCAACGAAGGACAACCTCCGGGACCGGAGTCCCAAAGGCAAAAACCAAACAAACAAAACACCACACCGGGGAAGAAAACCTCGGAGAAAGAAAACAAAAGGGAAAGAAAGACAAGGCAAAGCCGCAAGCAAAAACAAACAAAAGGAAAAAAAAAGGGGGGGGACCCAACATTTTGCACACAAAATGTAGGGACAGGGATGCAGGGCATAACAGATTGTTGATTGAAGACTGATGATGTCAGCTGTGGCGTGTACTCTCAAGAAGACCTATTTCCTGGATGACTTCATACATATAACATGTGGAATTAATTATAAGCATGAATTGAGGATTTGGAAGTATATGAAATGAATTTTAAATGTTGTATACTTGTCCTAGATACCATGTGTATCTTAGCAAGGGGCTATGTAATTATTTGTATGATGGAAAGCCTTAATTGGCTGACCTAATTAATTATGTATTTGGAAAGCTTAATTGGCTGACCTAATAAGCTATTGTGTAAGGGTATATATGGAAGATATATTCTTGTGGAGAAGTGTGACAGGGAAAAAGAAGAGAAGGAATGTGTGAAAGCTGCGAAGCTTGTTGACTGCTGGATGCATGCAGAGTTAATACTTCATTAGAACTAATCAAGCAAAGATAGTTGCTGGAAGATAGTTCTCTGATTGTGTATTTTATTTATACACTTGTGAAGATTGTAAATCCTTGAGGGTGGCTTTAACCTTCTTTGAGTAGTGTTCCTTAGCAATGAGCCTACAGGGTATGTCTCCTAACAGGGACTGTGTACTCTAATGTTGTAACAAGCTCCTAACAGGGCTAATATCTTTTAACAGTGATACTATACTCTCAGAACATTATTTGTGGGTGTTAATTCCCACCGGGGTTTTACCTTTAATATGGTTTCCTCGACAACAAATATTTTGTTTTGGTGTTGTCTATTACTATGTTATCATTTACATTTACAGGTTTGGATTATAAAGTATAAAGTTTAAAAATCTATATCACAACTGATTCACCGCCCCTCTTAGTTGTCTTGTGGACTGTTATTCCTAACAATTGGTATTAGAGCTACTGGTCCTTAGAGAGAAAGTTTAACAGCTTGAGGTGATCCTAAAGATGACTTACTATAGGAAGGATAGTCTGAAGTTTGATCCTGAAAACTTTGACAGTTGGTAGAACAAGATGAGAACATATTTGCTATGTCTAGCAATTGACTACTGGATGATCACAAAGAAGAATGTATCAGTAGTAATTGAAGATGAGTTGGACATGGCTAATGAAGATGAAAAGAAGTTATTTTCATACAATATGGTTGCAATTGAATCTCTGATAAGCGCACTATCATAAGGATAATTCACTGAAGTAAAGGACTTGGACTCTGCACATGAGATCTGGACAAGACTGGAGGCATTGTATGTTGGAGACAAGTTTACAAAGCAAGCAAAGTTGCAAAACTGGAAAACAAATATGGAATCACTGAAGATGAGAGAAGATGAGAATGTCATAGCATATTCATAGAGAATTACTGAGGTAGTTACTGGTATTAGGAACTTTGGAGGTACTTACAGTGAGGAAGAAGTAATTGGAAAGATTCTTAGATCTTTGACACCTGCATATAGAACCAAAGTACAAGCTATAGAGGAGATCATACCTTTGACACCGAAATTCACTAGAGAGATGTTGATTGGAAAACTAACTACATTTAAGGCTGCATAATTGAGAGACACTTTACCTAAAGTAGAGTCAGCATTCAAGGAAACCATGCACAAGAACAAGAAGACCTTATCTGGAAATGCAAGCACAAGAAGTAGTGATCTAAAAGAAGAATTTGGAGCCTATGCTGATGAATGGGAAAATATATAGGAAGAAGAAATAAAGATAGATGAAATTGTTGCATTGATTTCCAGAAGAGAAAAGAGAGGTAAGGGTAAGTTTGAGGGAAAATTACCTTTGATATGTTTTTCATGTAACAAGATCGGTCATTTTGCATCTAGATGTCCTACAAGAATTCCAAAGCACAAACCTAAGTTTTTCAAGTCTAAGTTCTCAAAGGATAAGGAATGTTATTATGTTAGTGAAGGAATATTTGATGATGAGGATGATAACTTTGATGAAATTGGATTCATTTCTATTAAGGATGATGAACCTATGCATGAGGAAAAAACATTAGTATCTCGAGTTGAAAAGAAATCTGAATGGGTCATAGATAGTGGTTGTTCACATCATATGACTGGAGATAAAAATAAGTTTGTGAGTTTGAAGAAATATGATGGTAGTGTTGTCAAATTTGGTGGCAATAATCCTAAACTTATTATTGGAGTTGGATCTATTTCTTTGGATGGAAAGACTAACGTTGACAATGTATTACTTGTTGATGGACTTAAGCACAATTTGTTGAGTGTCGGATAGCTAGTGGACAAGAGTTATCAACTGAACTTCATAAATGGAAAGTGTACTATCAAGAGAAAAATAGGAGACTTGATAGCATTTGGTACTAAATCCAGAGGTAATGTATTTGAACTAAACACATCTGAAGCTTCTTGTTTTATTGCAAAGGTTGATGACAACTGGTTATGGAATAGAAGATTTTTTCATGTTAATTTTGACAACATTGTGAAGGCAAGTATGAAAAAAGAAGTAAGAGATCTACCTAAAACTGTTAAGCCATCTAACACTATGTGTAGAGAATGTGTTATGGGGAAACATACTAGAATAACCTTCAAGAGAAAAGCCTATTCAGCAAAAAGGAAGTTGGATCTGGTGCATACAGATCTGTGTGGTCCTACAAGAACAAGATCATACTATGGTGAAAGGTACTTTATACTTTTTGTTGATGAATTTTCTATAATGATGTGGGTTACATACCTAAGAGAGAAATCTGAGGCATTTGCTAGATTCAAAATATTCAAGGAAAAAGTTGAGAATGAATCTAGTTTAAAGATGAAATGTTTGAGATCAGATAGAGGAGGAGAGTTTACATCAGAACTGTTTAATACATATTGTGAAGAAAATGGAATACATAGACAGACCTTAGCTCCTAGAACTCCACAACAAAATGGGATAGCAGAGTGAAGAAACATAACTATATTAGATGCTGCTAGGACTATGTTGCTGGAAGGAAATGTATCACATGTTCATTGGAGAGAAGTAGTTGGCACTACTGTGTACACATTAAATAGAATTTAGATCAGAGAAGGTAAAAGTAAAAATCCTTATGAATTATGGTTTGATCATACACTGACTGTGAAATATTTCAGAATATTTGGTAGTAAATGTTATATCAAAAGAGACGATGAGATAGGAAAGTTTGATGCTAGAAGTGATGAAGGAATCTTTCTTGGTTATTCCACTAAAAGTAAAGCATATAAATGTTTCAATCTGAGACTAAGGAAACTAATTGAAAGCGCCAATGTGAGGATAGATGAGAAATTTCAAATTCAGGAAAGAATGTATGATTGTGGTCAAATTACAGAATCCAAAGAATTTGTTGCTGAACCTGAAGGACCCTTGATGATTGAGAATGAGATTGAAGAAGAAGAACATGCAGAAGCTACTGAGACATTAAAAACTCCAAGATATGTCAAGAAAAACCATCCTAAAGATCAAATTATTAGTGATGCAAGCAAAGGCATGATGACTAGATCTAAAGTTAGAGATGAGATCTATTTGATTTCTCAAGTTGAACCCAAGACTATTGATGAAGTATGTAAAGATGAATCTTGGACTAAAGCCATGGAAGAAGAACTAGAATAGATAAATAAGAACAATACTTGGGAGTTGGTTCCAAGACCTAAGAACAAGAATGTGATTGGCACTAAGTGGGTTTTCAGAAACAAAATGGATGAGGAAGGCACAGTGGTAAGAAACAAGGATAGACTTGTATGTAAAGGCTACTCACAACAAGAAGGCATAGAATTCGAAGAAAAATTTGCACCTGTTGCTAGAATGGAAGCTGTGAGAATATTCCGTTCTTATGTTGCACATAAAGACTTCAAAGTGTATCAGGTATATGTGAAAAAAACATTCTTGAATGGGGATCTAGAAGAAGAAGTGTACATTGAGAAACCTAGTGGTTTTCCTTTGACAGATGATGAAAACATGATTTGCAGACTGAAGAAGGCATTGTATGGACTGAAACAAGCACCAAGGATATGGTATGAAAGACTGGATAAACATATACTTCATCTTGGTTTCAGAAAAGGTAATGCAAAAAGTAATTTTTATTTAAGAACTAATGAAGATGGAATCTTTATTATAGAAGTTTTTGTTGATGATATCATTTTTGGAGGCAATGATCAAATGAGTAAGAATTTTGCTAAAGAAATGGAGAATGAGTTTGAGATGCCAATGATTGGTGAGATGAAATTTTTTCTTTGTTTGCAAATTAATCAGAGTAAAAATGGCATATTTATATCTCAGACCAAGTACCTTAAGGAAATGTTGAAGAAGTTTGGAATGGAAGATTGTAAACCTGTTGGTACACCCATGGTGACAGGGAACAAACTAACTAAAAGTGATGAGACTCAAAGTGTTGGGAAGACTAAGTACAGGTCAATGATTGGAGGTCTACAATATTTGACATACACTAGACTAGATATTACCAATGTAGTTGGAATTTTGGCTAGATATCAGGCAGATCCTAAAGAGACACACTTTGTTGCTGTGAAAATAATTTTTAGATATCTGAAAGGAACAGTTGAGTATGGATTATGGTATGAAAAATATGTTGATTTTACATTGCAGGATTTTATTGATGCTAATTGGGAAGGTAATGTAGATGAAAGGAAGAGCACAAGTGGTGAAGTATTTTTCCTTGGAAAAGGGTTGGTTTCTTGGTTGAGCAAGAAGCAGAATTGTATTGCTCAATCTACTGCTGAGTCAGAGTATGTTGTTGCTGCAATAAACTATACACAAATTGTTTGGATGATACAAATGCTGAAGGACATCGGAATAATTTTCAAAGAGCTAGTGGTTATCCATTGTGATAACACCAGCACAGTTAATATGTCAAAGAATCTTGTAATGCATTCAAAGACTAAATACATTTCCATCAAGTATCATTTCTTAAGGGAGAAGGTAGAAGACAAAGAGATCAGACTAGAGTATATTAGCACAAAGGAACAGATAGTAGATATAATTACCAAAACTTTTCTAAAATATGCTTTTGAATATCTTAGAGGCATGGTTGGAGTGATAGCCCCTCCCAATGAAAAATAAATGATGCAGATGTGCATCAGTCCAGCAGATCTCAGAGCCATATCATTCTCTGGAATTGATGTATGGATCTACTCCTTAGGGGGAGTGATCGCAGAAAATACTAGAGTACATTTAGGTGATCTTGCACCTAGCCGATTGGACATGAAGATTTGAAAAATCTACATCTTACAGGAGACTACAGGTGAACTATGGAACCCTTTGCCATTGCTGCCAAAGGGGGAAGGAATCTATGAGAAAATACCTACTATTTTGGGGAAATTTATGTTGAGGATATTGAGAAGATTGTATTGTGAGAGAGTAATTTTGAATTGATGCATATGGATTTTCCCATGTATTTTCATCAATGCCAAAGGGGGAGATTTTTGGATGATATCATTTTTGGTAACTGATCATGTTGTTGATATTCATGTTTTGTCAGTGATGTCAACATTTATTTCTATGGAGAAGACAGACTGACTACTTAACTGGAACGAGTGTACGGACATTGTACAGATGATTCAGAAGGATTGAATTTGGATTTATGTAGAAGGATGTGTCTTGACCTTATTCCTAATGTCACTTGACTTTATGTTACATTCTGTGGATGTTATGGTTCATTTGGTGAACACTGGTTTTCTGGACTGCAACTGTGATTTTGGACAGAGCAGGTCTCTGTGTTTCGGGTATATCTTTCTGATGGAGATATTTCAGAACTTGTGAGCTTACTGATGGACAACTGACATATGTTAGAATAATGGGTTGTGTTTGATTGTTGATTGAAGACTGATGACATCAGTTGTGGTGTGTACTCTGGAGAAGACCTATTTCTTGGCTGACATAAGACATGTAACATGTGGAATTAACTATAAGCATGAATTGTGGATCTGGAAGTATATGTAATGAATTTTAAATGTTGTATACTTGTCTTAGATACCGTGTGTATCTTAGCAAGGGGATATGTAATTATTTGTATGATGGAAAGCCTTAATTGGTCGACCTAATTAATTATGTACTAGGAAAGCTTAATTGGCCGACCTAATAAGCTATTGTGTAAGGGTATATATAGAAGATATATTCTTGTGAAGAAGTGTGACAGAGAAAAATAAGAGAAGGAATGTGTGAAAGCTGCGAAGATTTTTGATTGCTGGATGCAAGCATAGTTAATACTTCATTGGAACTAATCAAGCAAAGATAGTTGCTGGAAGAAAGTTCTCTGATTGTGTATTTGCTTTATACACTTTTGTGGATTGTAAATCCTTCAAGGTGGATTTAACCTTCTTTGGGCAGTGTGCCTTGGCAGTGAGCCTACTATTACTTTTGAATCCTAATAGGGTTCGTCTCCTAATAGGGACTATGTACTGTAATGTTGTAACAAGATCCTAATAGGGCTAATATCTTTAACTTGGATACTATACTCTCAGTACATTATTTGTGGGTGTTATTTCCCACCAGGGTTTTACCTTTAACAGGGTTTCCTTGACAACAAATATTGTGTTTTGGTGTTGTCTATTACTGTGTTATCATTTACATTTTCAGATTTGGTTTAAAAAGTATAAAGTTTAAAAATATATATCACAACTGATTCACCCCCCCCCTCTCAGTTGTCTTGTAGACTGTTATTCCTAACAATAGGTATGGTGTGTATCTTAGCAAGAGGTTAAGTAATTATTTGTATTTTAGGAAAGCCTAATTGGATGACCTAATCAATTATTGTAATAGGGTATATATGAGAGATCTTATCTTTTTGAAAATATGGGGGATGTATGTAATTGGAATAGATACAATGAAGTGTGGAAGTTGTGAGCTTGTTTGTCTGCTGGATGTAGAGAAGAGAAACTGTGATTATGTTACTTCATTGGAACTGACCAAGCAAAGATAGTTCACTGGATTGTATATTTCCTAGGTACAATTGTATTTTGGACTCTAAGTTTTAAGGGTGGCTTTAACCTTCTTTAGGTAGTCTTTCTGGGCAGTGAGCCCTCTATTACTTTTGACTCCTAATAGGGTCTTTCCTTTAACAAGGACTATGTACTATAATGCATCAATAAGCTCCTAATAGGGCTAAATCTTTTAACAGTGATACTATATTCTCAGTACATTATTTGTGGGTTCTGATTCCCACCAGGTTTTTACCTTTAACAAGGTTTCCTTGACAAAAAATGATTGTGTTATTGTGTTGGCATTTACTGTGTTATCATTTGAATGAAAGTTTTGTTTATAAAGTCTAATGCTTAATAATCTATCTCACAATTGATTCAACCCCCTCTTAGTTGTGTTGGTGGACTTTTATTCGTCAAAATTGGTGTTAGAGCTACTGGTCCTTAGAAAGTTTAACAACTTGAGGTGATCTAGTACAGGAGCACCTAGGCTAACCTCCATGTTTGTTCATTTTGGCTTGTACTTGACATTAGCCAAGTCAAGGTAGGTTATTTGTTTTTGGACCTTAGTAGGTCTTTACAATGTAGGTTAAGTGAGTTAGTCATTAGGAATAAGGTCACATAAACAACCATTGTTAGTAGTACTTTCAAATTCTTAGGCTTAGTTGTTAAGTGTGAGGTTGGAGTCTTGAATGTGTCCAAATCACTTAAATGTGGACATAGATTTGTCATAGTGTCTTAAATGACCTTGTATCCTAAAATTGAAGAGGTTATAGGTCGTAAAATGTAGGGAGAAGGCATGGATGAAAAGATGCCAAAAGTTGCTAAATTGTTGTCATGACAACATTTGCAATAATTGAAAAAGTTACATACAACATGGTTTTATTGGATTCTCCTTGAAAATAGGAGTGGGGAATTGACCAACAAGGCCCTAGAATGGTGGAAGAAGGCATCTAGTGTATGGAGAGACTCAAACTAAGGAGTTAGTTTTTCGTATTGTAACAAGTGTGAAGTGAATAGAGACTGCAATTTTGAGTTTTCAATAATCCTGAGCATTTTGTGTTGACAGTCATATGTAATGGATTGAAAGACTAAGAATAGTGATTGTTTTGTGTTCTTAGAGTAATTTGGAGTGTTTTTCATTCAGTAGTCAAGTTTCTTTATGGTCATTTAAGGTGTTGTTTATATTGTTTTTAGTTTAGAAGACTCACTGGTCCTATCCAAACCAGTCAGTCTAATCATGGCTCCCCCATGAAATCTAACCATGGGAAACATCTAATGGTAGATGGAAATTCTAGGGGAGTCAGTAGTGTACATAGTTGTAGAGTTAGGAGTCCTAGAAAGGAAAGTTACTATTTTTAGATCCAAGCCCTAGGCAAGCATGCACTGTCCGGTTAGAGGTTTGGAGGAGAAACAGTGAGCTTTCATGTGCAGGAGAAGAAGGTACTGTACGGTCCAAGTACATATATAGTTAGGTTTTAGTGTTACCTTGACATGCTAGGTTGTTCAAGTTCATACCAATCAGTGAAGACAAGTTTTGAGAGAGTTTTGGATAGTGTTGCAGACTGTCCTAGTTTTTTGGCCTATTAGCCCTATAAGACCTAGTTTATAGGAACCCTATGTACGAATAACTTAGGGGTCTGAGACTTACAAAATCCTTTATAAAATGGAAAAGGGTATCTTGATATGTTCTTAGATTTCTGAGGTCTTTGGAAAAGTTTTACAAGAATTGAGAAAAAAACACTGTGTAGGGCTACAAGGAAGTGAGTTCAATTAGGCCTCTTGAAGACACATACTTGGACTCGACTGAAAATTGAAAGGAGATTCCTCAAGATGGATTCCAAATTGATCAAATGTAGTGTCTACATGGTGTTGGATACCCCTACAAGTGATTCATGAAGATTAGTGTGGGAATTGACACTTAGGCTCTTCTAAGTGTAAGTTGGAGAAGTGGAGATTTGAGCTAACTATAGGGTGTTAGTCTTTCAAAAGGGTGAATCAAAAG
Organism: Thuja plicata; assembly: GCA_018584345.1. Classification (NCBI taxonomy): domain Eukaryota; kingdom Viridiplantae; phylum Streptophyta; class Pinopsida; order Cupressales; family Cupressaceae; genus Thuja; species Thuja plicata. The sequence goes on from MU226536.1 coordinate 1,853,264, forward strand.
TGGAGAATATTAGAGGAGAGTAGGATTAGGAATTAGTTAATTATCTAAGCCTAATAAGGACCTAGAGGAGATTAGGATCCTTGAAGAAGATAAAGAGGATCTTCTTAGTAGAATGTGCAAGCAAGCCCATCAGAACACTCACATCATATTGGTATTAGAGCCAGGTTAAAGATCAGGCTTGTGGTGGATGTTTCAGCCTACTAAATAAATGGGAGAGAATACACCTGGAGGATCAGAAAAAGACAAAGTCATGGTGACTAATGCTGAGTTATCCAAAAAGGTGGAAGAGCAAGAAGAAGACAACAAGTCGTTAAGAGAAAGGTTGTCTCAAATGGAGCAACTCTTGGGAGAAGTCCAAGACAAAGCTGAGAAGATGAAAGATAAGATTGACTAGAAAGAAGAAGAAGAAGCTAGAGATAAAGGAGTGGAGCTAGAAGAAGAAGCTCCAACCCCTCACCCTGTCAGTGACCAAGAACCCTTCTTAAAAACATTGAAGGCTTTAAGTGGTAAAGCTTTGGAGGGTGTGCCATTATTTAGTGGACAAATGGATCCAGATTTAGTAGTGGATTGGATAGAAAGCAATAGACAGCATAGAGAACCATTTTGAATGTGATAATATCAAAGAGGCCCAAAAAGTAAATGTGGCCAAGTCAAGATTGAGAGGTTCAACTCTCACATGGTGGAAGTTTGTTCAAACTGAAGGAGAGAAGGAAGGAAAGAGTCCTATAGCCACATGGAAGGGCATGGTGACTAAAATGAATCAGACCTATTTTCCTGATGATTATGAAGTGTAGCTACATAGGAGGAGACATAATATGAGACAAAAAGATCTAGATGTCCAAGACTACACTGAAGATTTCCAAAAGTTGTGCCTACAGTCACAAGTGGTTGAAGATGAAAGCATCAAGCTAGCTAGGTATTTGAATGGACTTAAATGGTCTATTCAAGAAGACATGAGTCTAGTGAACTTCAAAACCATCCGCCAATGCTATCAAATGGCCTTG
>MU226536.1:1858150-1869876 GCA_018584345.1 Thuja plicata
ATAATTCATCCAATAATTAAATAACCTTTCAATTCCTTTTATGTATATTAGCCAAAGGGGGTGGAATTGATTTAATTAAAAGCACTTAAGACTTTAGGATTAAATCAATTAATCATAGGGATTTTTAACTAATAATCATTGAGAATTTAGGAATTAAATGTAATGTCAGATTTATGCAAATTTGGGTTTTTTACATTTGAAACTCAGTCAATTAAAGTTAATTAGGAGAAGAATTTGCCTAATACAATAGGACTTTGAGGATAAGAAAATGCACCAAAATTGATTAGGTTTAGTAGGTGCCAATTTTGGGGTGTTACATTTTGCCCCTCTTTGAATTGATGTGCGAGCAGCACATTGATTCAAAGAATAGTCTGAAGTGAAGATCAGAATCAGGGTTAGATTGCCCCAATGTCCACTGAGAGATGATGAAGATCTAGGAATATCTCCAGAATCAGGGTTAGATTGCCCCAATATGAAGGTAAGCCCTCCGAGATCCAGGTTAGATTTCCTAGATAACAGTTTTAAAGAGTTTTTGAGAGTCATCTTCAGAATGAAGTGTGACTTTTAGGAATTAGGGTTAGATTGCCCCAATACCCAATGAGATTTCAAGAATCTTCTCCAGAATGAAGCTTAGTCCCCCAATGTCTAGGTTAGATTGCCCAGACACAGGTTAGATTGATATCTTTCACAAGACTGTCCCCAGAATGAGGCTCAACCTTCAGGAATCATGGTTAGATTGCCCCAATACCTGTCTCAAAAGATAATGAATTTAGGACTGTCTTCAGAATGAAGCATGATCCTCGAGGAATATCCAATTTTGACCGTAAGGTACAAAAAATTGAATATTCCCCAAGTGATGAGATGCCCCTAGTGATGAGGAATTTTGATTTAGATCAGACTGATTTGAGAATAATGCGAAAAGATCAATGATGCAATCATCCTGCCCCCTTGGGAGCGAAATCGAAAGAAGACGCATCATGATGATGAGAGCGAGAAATCATAGAAAAAGATAGATCAAGAGAAAGCATAATCAATTTAGAGCGATTGAGAGGTCCTGTTGATTAGGTTTGACCATAGTTGGCTAGAATTGTTGAGAGTTGACTTTGATGAAAAGATTGCAGAAGCCGAGAAAATGATAACAAGAGATAATCCTGACAAGAATACCAACGTCAGAGAGTTGACTGCACAAGCGTCTGATCATGTTAGTCCCACAATTTTTAAAATGCAATTTTGAGCTACTTAGGAGTGTCAAATTTCAATTTCGATCACAAAAATGGATCCAAAACGGTCTGATTAGCCAAGGGTGCAATTTTCATGGAAAACGGAGCACTTTGAAAAATTAGGTCAAATGTTATATAAGGCCTAGAGGGGTCATTTTCAAATCATTATTCACCTTTGACTTTAGAGATGGTGAGAGTTCCAGCTGACATTAAGAGCATTCCTGTGCATATGCATCGATTTGAGTGCACCCGACGACACAACCGACTAGCGGAGTATGACGCACCTGTGAGTATTCATAACTCGATCTTGTATTTCTGCAAACAATTTATCATTTTTAGCATTAGTAGAATTTTTTTTTAGCTTTTAAACCACATTTTTGCCAAGTGTCGTGCGAGGAAACAGTTTCCTCACGCTGGGCCTAATTGCCCTTCGCGCGAGAAAACTGTTTCCTCGCGCGGTTTGAGGATTTCACGCGCGGGCCCCTCACCGGTGCTCACGTGAAGATTGCACGCGAGACACACGAGATTCCTAGAATCTCGCACGAAGAGACATCCCGCTTCGTGTGAGCTAGAAAGCTCGCACGAAACCAGAGTTTCCTCATGCCAGAAAATAGTTTTCTCGCATGGGAAATGGCAAAAACCAAAAAAAAGTTAATTCCTAGCATCGCAGAGTCAACCAGTTGAACTGTATGTCGAGTAGTTCCATAGTTGCATTCGTTGTCTTTTGCTTTGAAAATCATCATTATTGAGGTACTAATCCCTTTTTTTCCTTTTGTGTTGCAGGTTGATCTCCCAGATATTGGTTTTAGGTCCCATCATCCTATCATGGGTGACTTACTACAGAGATTATCAGACACCGATGGGGCCCACATTGATGGGTTAGGATTGACATATCTACATGATGTACCTGATATTCAGGTAAATCATAGATTACTTGGGGCCTTAGTTGAGTGTTTCCATTCGGAGACGAATACCTTTCATCTGCCACAGGGAGAGATGACTGTGACTCCGGAGGATGTATACCGGATATTGAGAGTGCCATTCCATGGAGCTCAAGTTGAGTACTGCACATAGCCGAGAGATGGTACACATGCTTTGAGAGCCATCTTTCAAGATTAGTTGGTAGTGGGCCAAGCTATCTCCTGGGAGGAGTTGATACACACATATGGCCAAGATTACCCATTGGTAGTCGTTCTCGCATTGTTTCTGAGCTGTCATCTGGTACCAGATTGTGGTCAGCACAGTTTGGAGTGTGGCTAGGGTGTTATGCTCCAGAAGATGCTAGATGTACCAGTAGTGATGTATGGATGGGGTGAGTGCATACTCGCACAGATGTATCATGAGATGCACGAGGTCATGTATCAGGGTGCCCGCATGATGGCAGCGGGAGTAGTGGTGTTTCAGATCTGGGCCTGGGAGCACCTTCTCGAATGTAGGTCGATTTTCCATGATACACGGCAGCTAGTAGAGTCGTACATTTAGAGATATGCCGGTCTGATGACCCAGCTCGCACTAGGTAAGACTGAGTAGTGGCGAGCATAGATTGCTGATATGGCTGCAGTGATATGGTGACCATGGGCATCTACTGAGGTCTGGGACGATGCTCATCATGATTTTTCATACATGTTTTGTTCATGTCCTTTGATAGGGTGTACCATCATAGTTATTGAGTGTTTCTTGCTTACATGTGTGTTGCGCCAGTTTGGGAGGCCTCAGGATGTGTCTCTTGAGTATTTTACATATGCCTGATTTGTCAATGAGATGAAGAAGGGTTGGCAGAGGCAGCTGGACAAGGGGCGTAGCATGATAGATGCCCAGGTACCACCATCCCGATGGGATTATATGGCAGCAGTGACAGATGCAGGTGTGACTCCTGCATACAGAGATAAACTCTTAGCCCATCCATTTCCTAGGTTCACATCTCCAGTGGGATAGATTCCTCCAGTGGTGCAGCCACCACCACAGTAGCAGGCATAGCAGGTTCCTCCTCCAGGACAGTAGCCTCAGGGTCAGCAGCCACAGCAGCCGCCACTATATCAGCAGGATAGAGTGGTATGGCCACATATGCAGCAGACTGCTATTTCTGTGAGGCCTATGGGATTAGATGTAGGTACTTGCCCTAGTGGTAGCCAGGATAGAGCTGCAGAGCAGGGTGATGATACTGTCATGGCCGATGTAGTTCTGACTGACGCTCCAGTAGGCAGACAGGTGACCCAGCTACAGGAGGCTCTTCGTAGAGTGAGGGAGAGAGTGCGACAAACGCAGAGCGAGCAAGATGACCTTCATACACAGGTGGTCATCAGAGATACACAGATATCAGAGAAGAACCAGGAGGTCCGAGAGTTACGAGAGGCACTGGCCAGAGCTCAGTTGGATATTAGATATGAGGCTACTCAGGCGGCCTACTATTATGCTGTGTATACTCTTGCAGTTCCTGAGGCAACAGATCAGATTCTTCCTTTTTTAGAGTATGCTAGCACTCAGGATGTTCCACAGGGACCACCTCTAGCAGGACCACCTCCACATGGTCCACCTCCATAGCAGCAGGGGATGCCCCCACCTCCACCTCCTCCAGGTGGTTAGGTTATGATGTATATTGTACCACCATTTTGACCTATTGTGCTCGAGAAGCACCCTTGTATATTCAGACCGATCGATATATATATATGAGCTCAATTTTTTTGGCATCATTGTACATGTGTATATATTGCTTTAGATTTGTATGAGATGATATCCTATATGATTTAGATGTATGGATTAGGAATGAATATGCAAATGTTTATGCATGTGTTTTATTGATGTATGAAAATGCTATGATAGATGTTAGATGAATAAATGCTATGTATGATTTTGAGTTATGCTTATAATGGATGCACATGTGGATGGATATATATGTATGCAAATGGATTTATGGAAATGCACTTTTGAAAATGAATATAATGCAATGAATGAAATGGTACTAATCATCTCATGTAGGGCCTTCACAATATATAATAGATACTAGCCAAAAGGACATGCACAAAGATCGAGAATGAGGACCAGACACTCATGCAGTCAAGAAGAACCATGATGAATGATGAGGACCTTGAAGAATGAGAAGATAATGAAGAGACCATCAAAATACCACGATGCAAGCCTAAAATGTGAATGCAAGCCTACAATGCAAATGCAAGCCTAAGCTAAATGCAATCCTAGGACTTTGGTTGTTGGGCTCATCGTATTTATCGTCATCAGGTGCTTTGGATCATCGGAGTCAATATAGTCCTTACTGGTGCCGCTGCAACCATAAGAATATGAATACGACTTTCATCGGATAAAATATAGGAAACAAACATAAGCACCGAGGCACAAAAGCCAAGGTGACCTGAACATTGTTTCTGATTTGATATAGTAAAAGTTCACAAGTAAACAAACACAGCAATAACAGTCAAGGAGATAGTTTTGACCTCCCCTTGGCGTACAAATAAACAAGATCGAGGGATGTGAGGCTTTTCCACCTTAATGCAGAATCTCTTATCACATACACCCTATTTATTTGACATTGCCAGATCATCAAAACCACACCAACAAGCAGTAGACAAAAAATATCAATGAAATCCATAAGAACAGACATCATACTAAGAAAGAGTCAATCATATCTCAACATGTTTTGAGGCTTACAAATGTGTCTATGTTAAGGGCATTAAAGAACACCATTGTGCTTGTGAGTGCAATGTGTTTGATTTCTATCGAGAGATGTTTACGTCGCGAGATATCTGAAGTGTGTTGAAAAACATAGACGTGTCCAAAGAGAGTGTTGAACAACACTATTTGATTAAGGTGTTGAGAAACACCAATTTGTGCCAGTAGAGAGTTGTCCTTCAGGACTGACAAGATTACTGACTCAAGTGTAAACCAAAGAGCGATCAAAATGGGGAGCCATGCCCCCAAGTAACAAATGGATCAAGGCTGAGCAAAATGAATAGCGAAACGATGAGAGAAATCTCAGTAATGTAGCGACAGTAGGCAGACTCAGTGAGAACCACTGGTGACTGTCGCAAGAGATTCTCAAGAATAAAGATCGATAATGAGATTGAAGCATCCGCAGGCAGACGCAGTGAGATCCACTGGTGACTGATGCAAAAGAGAGTCTCAAGAAGAGACGAAGTGCTACGAGGCATCGACAGGAAGACACAGTGAGAACCACTGGTGACCGATGCAAAAAGATAAGACAATGCCCCCTAGACTAGGAACATGCCCCTGAGTATGACCAGTTTCAATCCATGGGAGATCAAGAAAAATCTCAAAGATGGCCTAGAGCGAAACACACACTAAAGCAGGGAAGCGAACTAAAGCAGGAAAGCAAACTAAAGCAGGAAAGCAACTGCAAGAAAGCCAAGACATGCTGCAACAGATAAAGCATTGCGAAACAAGAGGTGCCTGTTTACCAGGTTTTCACCATCTTGGTAGAAATTCTATTTTTGCTACCATGATGCCTATTTACTAGGTTTTCATCAATGGCACATTTTTCTCTTTTTCGCTTTTTTTTTTTTTGATTTTCAATTTTTCAATTTTTTTTTTGTTCTTTTTTCTTCTCTTTTGATTTTTTTGTATTTTTTGTATTTTTCATTTTTATTTTATTTTATCAAGGTGCCTATTTACCAAGTTTTCACCAAGATAATAGATACATCAAAGCGCCTGTTTGCTAGGTTTTCACTAAGATGATCATTTTTTTAGGACATTTTACAATTTTTAGGATTTTCTCAGAAATAAAGTATGTACATGAGCATGCAGAAGATATCTTAACTGTAGAATTTCTTCAGGTGAAGAGCATTGATGGGCTCTTTGAGTGGTTCACTTTCTGTAGTGGAGAGCTGATAAGCGCCGGACCCAAATATTGCAATAATGATATAAGGACCAAGCTAGTTTGGCTCAAACTTCCCTTTTTGAGTCCGCTGTTGTTGATTTTTAGGATTCTCTCTCAGGACGAGATCACCTGTTTGGAAGTCTCTTGGTTTGACTTTCTTATTATAGCTCTTTAATATCCTCTTTTGGTATGCTCTCAGATGATCAAATGCCACCTTTCGACGTTCATCTAGTAACTCAAGCTCTTGAAGCCGAGATATTCTCATGTCATCATCTGTAATGAGGCCTTTTAAAGAGACTCGCAATGTAGGAATCTCAGCCTCAATAGGCAGTACAACATCTGCACCATAGACTAAAGCAAAGGGCGTGACCCCTGTTGGCATTCTGATACTAGTGCGATAGGCCCCTAAAGCCAGATTTATCTGGAGGTGCCAATCCCATCTAGACTCATGTACCATACGGTGCAGGATCTTGAGAATTGTTTTGTTAGAAGCTACAGCTTGCCCATTACCTTGGGGGTAATAAATAGAAGACCAATGTTGGATGATCTTGAACTTAGCACATAAATCTATCAGATCTTTATTCTTGAACTGTCCCCCATTGTTAGTGATAATAGAGGAAGGTACACCATACCTACAAATAATGTAGTTTAAGATAAACAGAGCTACGAATTTTCCATCAACTAAACTGAGAGGCACTGCCTCAACCCATTTAGTAAAATAATCTGTAGCAGTGATGATGTACTTGTGTCCTCTTGAGGAAGACGGATATATCTGACCTACTCAGTTGAAATCTCACTGTTGAAATGGCCAAAAGGTGATAAAAGGAATGCGTTCCTTAGCTGGAGCATGAATCAAGTTTTCATGAAGTTGACATTGCTTACAAGATTTGCCAAACTGCGTAGCTTCCTTCTCTATATCGGGCCAATAATAACCAACTCTAATAAGCTTACGATCCAGTGTCAGGCCATTTGAGTGAGAACCACAAATGCCTTCATGTACCTCTTCTAACGCGCATTTAGACTCATCAAGTTCTAGACAACTAAGGAGGGTACCGTCTAGACCCTATCTATACAAGTCATTCTCTATGATGATGTACCGTGAAGCACTGCAGATTATATGGAATTTTTCATTTCTAGTATATGTGTCAGGAATATTTTGGTCATGGAGATAGGAGTATATGTGGTGGTAACGAGATGAGTCATGTCCAATTACTGAACATACCATCTGGGAGTTAGGAGAGTCATAGGCAAGGTAGTATAATGTCTCCACTAGGAACTCGTGTCTAAAATCATTCTCTGGCATTTGCAACATAGAGGCCAAAGTAGCCATAGCATCAGCTACTTTATTATCTGCCCGGGGAATTTTCTGAAAAGTGACATGTGAAAAATAATTCTTAAGGCTGTCAACCATCCTTTTATAGGGTACCAACTTTTCATCTTTGGTTTGATAAGTATTGTTGACCTAATTGATAACTAGTTGTGAGTCTCCAAAGACTTTTATTTCATCCACTCGCCATTCAATAGCAATCTGGAGTCCATTGATTAGAGCTTCATACTCAGCGGTGTTATTGGTACAAGGGAACATCATTTTATATGCCTTTGGTAAGGAATATCGTTGTGGTGTGATAAACAAAATCCCAGCTCCTGACCCCTGTTGAGTGAACAAACCATCAAAGAACATTGTCCATGTTTGATGTGTGAGAAGCATAATGGATTCATTTGGGAATTCCATCTTTAATGGTTGGTGATCCGTAAGAGGTGCTTTAGCCAATTGATCTGCAATCGCCTGTCCTTTAATAGCTTTTCTCTCAACATATACAATATCAAAATCACTAAGGAGCATGACCCATTTAGCCAGTCTACCTGTGAGGGTAGCTTTACTAAGTAAGAATTTCAATGGATCAATCTTTGCAATCAATCTTGTAGTGTGAGCCAACATGTAGTGTCGTAGCTTCTGGGAAGCAAACACCATTGCTAAACAAGCCTTCTCAATTACTAAATAATTCATTTCGTAAGAGACTAATGTTCTGCTGATGTAGTAAATGGCTCTTTCTTTATGATTTGGATCTTCTTGGGCAAAGAGAGCACCCAAGGATGTTTCTGTTGCTGAGATATACAGGATCAAAGGCTTCCCCTGAATGGGAGGCATCAATATGGGTGGATTAGCTAGATACTGTTTAATTTTCTGAAACCCTTGTTCACACTCTTTGTTCCAGTCATAAGTCACACCTTTATGTAGGGTTTTGGTGAAAGGTTGTGACTTGTCAGCTAATTGTGAGATAAACTGCCTGATAGATTGAAGTTGACCTTGAAGACCCCTGATTTGTCTGATATTAGAGGGTGGTGGCATTTCCATTATAGCTTGTACCTTTTCTGGATCCACCTCAATTCCTTTTTCCGAAATAATGTAGCCAATTAATTTTTCAGAAGTAACCCCAAATGCACATTTCTTAGGGTTTAGGCACAACCAAAATTTCTCCATACGATCTAGTATAGGACCTAGATCAGTGAGATGTGTTTTTCTATCCATACTCTTGGCAAGCATATCATCCACGTAGTCCTCCATTATCCTATGCATCATGTCATGAAATATTGTAGTAACAGCTCTTTGATAAGTATCCCGAGCATTCTTTAAACCGAAGGGCATAACATTCCAACAAAATGTACCCCATGCACAAGTAAAATTTGTTTTCTCTTGGTCTTCTGGCACAATTTTGATCTGATTATAGCCAGAAAAGTCATCCATTAAGGAGTACATCTCATATCCCGTTGTCATATCCATGATCATGTCAATATTGGGGAGTGGAAAATAATCTTTTGGGCATGCCAAATTTAAATCTCTAAAGTCCATGTAGACCCTAATAGATTTGTCATGTTTGGTTACTGGGACTATATTAGAAATCCACTCTGCATAATCAATCACTTGGATGAACCCAGCTTTCAAAAGTTTTTCCAATTCTGCCTTGATCAATAAGGCTACATGCGGATGCATCTTTCTAAGTTTTTGTTTGATAGGTTTCACACCTGGTGATATTGACAAGTGATGCATAATGAGGTCAGGATCCACACCCGGCATGTCAGAATATGTCCATGCAAAATTTATCTTTTTCTCTTGGAAAAACTCAGTAAATTCCATAAGTTCCTTTGAAGATAATGACTTGGCCACATGAATGATATGTGGATGTTCCTCTATTCCCAGATTTATTGGCTGATTAGGTTCAATTAACACTGATGAGCATTCTTGAAAGTGACTCAGAAGTGCATGAAGTACATCACCCTTAGACACCTTAGAGAGGTTTTCACCTTTGGGTACGTCTTTTCTTTTTAATTTTTTTGGCTTTGATACTGCCACAACGTGGTTTTCACCATCAGAGCAATTATTCTTTTTTCTTTTAATTTTCTAACTAAGGTACTTGATATCAGCCTTGGTCATGTTGACACTTGCTTCACTAGTGGAGGACATCATGGGCTCAATAGCATGAAGGTAGCAGGCTAAGGTGTAATCATTCTGGAATGTAAGGACTTCACTGGATGAAGAAGAGGAATTCTAGTCTATTAATTCAGGGTGTTGGAGGTGTTAGCACTGTATCAAAATTTTTTTGAATCCCTTGGTCTTGTCATTTTCCCGCGCTTTCTTGTTTTCAAAATCTTGGTTTTACCGCTCAAAATGAGTCAATCACTTTTTGAAGTCATATTTCATCTTTAGTCGCTTTGTCACATCGGTTTTATCATAAGGTTTTTAAGTTGTGCGAGTAGGCGACGAGCTGTTAATGAAAAGGTTAATCGCGCAGTCACGAGCTGTTTGAGTCAAATTTCAGTATGCCTGCGAGTGGGCGACGAGTAGAAAAATTGTGTATCGCGCAATCGCGATGAGCCCATGTTAAGTCATCATCGGTCTGCGAGTGAGCGGGTCTTATGTTTGTAGAGGTTAATCACGCAGTCGTGAGCTATTTTTGAAGTTAACTTGAAGGTTAGCGAGTCAGCGACGAGCTAAGGTCATGTCTATCGCGCAGTCGCTGGAAATTTGTGCTATATGTTTTATGCTCCGCGACCGAGCGAGTATTGTTGAAACTTAAGCGGTTGCACAGTCGCGTCAAGCTTATATCAATGTTTTGTGTTGCGCGAGAGCGCGACGAGGTCATGTCATGTAGTTGTCGCTTACTCGCATAGGTTTAACTCATCTTGTTTTTTGCAGAGCGAGTGCGCGACCAAGATATAAAACAAGGAGATGAGATGTGCATCGCCCAGTCGCACAAGTACTTATTAAGTTCTCTGATAGTCCGCAACCGAGCGACTAAGAACCTATTTAAACACCTCGCTCAGTTGCTGAAGCTTTGAGGTAATGAAAGATCAGCCCGCAACAGCGTGACGAGCCGGAGGAAGAAAAGCATCGCTTAGTCGCTGAAGCTTTGAGGTAATGAAAGATCAGCCTGCCACAGCGCGACGAGCCAGAGGAAGAAAAGCATCGCTCAGTCATTGAAGCTTTGAGGTAATGAAAGATCAGCCCACGACAGCGCGACGAGCAGGAGGGAGAAAAGCATCGCTCAGTCACCCAGATTCAGATGGCCAGAAAAGAACTTGCGACTGAGCGACAAGAGAAAAAGTGAGACACTCGCTCACTCGCGGTCTATGATGAGATAAAAGAAAAGAGCCCGCGATAGCACGACGAGCCAAAAGAGAAGGTCATCACTCAGTCACCGAGCAGAAGAGAAGAAAGAAAAATAGCTCGCGACTGGGCGACTAAGGTGAAATATTGAGCAATCGCGCACTCGCGGTCTAAAGTGAATTAAAGTCTCTGAGCTCGCGAATCCACGACTGAGCAAAAAACTATTGCATCGCTCACTCGCGCGTTGGATAAAAGAAGAAATAAAAGGAGAGAGAGTGAGCGATTGGACAGAATATGAGTTGAAGAAGATGAATGTCGCTCAGTCGCTCAGTCACCAAGGGCAAAAGGAAATTAGCTCGCGGGTATGCGACGAGCAGAAGACAGAAAGAATTGCTCACTCGCGGGAAATGAAAAGCCAAAGCATAATGAACAGCGAGTACGCGATAGACTTGAGATTAAGTCAAGAGCTAGGTCATCGCTCACTCGCGAAAGATGAAAAGTTGAGCAAGGATGGAGGGCGAGTATGCGACCAGTTAGATAACAAGGATAAGTTGCTCACTTGCAGAGATGTTTTGAAAAATGAATAAAGGAGAGAGTGCTGGACAAACTCAGAACAGCAATGTTGTACAGTGATGATTTCCCGGACAAGGTGTCAGATACCATTAATATGGGGAACTAAAGGCACAATCACATTGGGAGTCCAATTTTGATGCTATATTGGAAAACCAGGAGATAAAGCAACGTCTAGAAAGGGACACAAATGCAGAATATTGTAATAAACTGATTGATGGCTTCTGCAAGGTTGAAAGAGACATGGCCAAATTTGTGTCTGAAGCCAGGACTACCATGGATGCCAGATGGGTGGAAGCTGTTGCCAAGCTGGAAGAAGATAAATCTTTTGACTGGCCCACCGTCAAAGAAGTAAACAGATGGGAGGCAAAGCTTAAAGGATGAGTCAATTACAGTTGAGCCACAAAAGACAAATTTGGTTCAGGCTCTGTAAATAGTTGCCACCCGTGTTCAGTTGCTACAATTTGTTTCTAACTCGTTGCAA
>MU226536.1:1907500-1929549 GCA_018584345.1 Thuja plicata
GAAGCAAGAAGGCTCTCTCTTTAGATCTACTATTTTCAACATTCAAGCATTCAAAGGATATTACCATGGGGTAGCAATTATGGATTGTGAGTTGATAGGAATACTTTAGCCTTGGGGGCTTGGTATGCTTTCTTTGTCATATTAAAATCTATGCATTGCTTTCTCATTTCTATGTTATGTTAGGGTTTTTAATCTAGAAGATTAGATCTTGATATTACATGTTTACAAGCTCTCTTTAAGAGATCAATACACACACACATTACATTCTATATTCAGCTATTTGTGGAGGTGGAGATCACCAAAATGGGGGTTTGAATAAGGCAAAACCCTATATAGCCACCCCAAAATCCCTCTTTTGAGATATTTGCAGGTGTTGTTTTCGGGAGTTACAGGTGCAGAACAGCAGATCAGAGGCCAGATTTGGATACCCTTTTCGGCAAACTATCGGGATCCAAGAATAGAGTCACTTTCAGATCTGTGCAGGTCAAGGTCAACATTATTGGGTCAAGGTCAACCTTTTTCATAAGACAACATCAGAACAGAAAATGATTTCTGGGTTTTGTTTGTCTCTGCATTCTGGTTTGATATCAACTTTCAGATTTTCTAGAAACTCAATATAGACCTCAGAAAATGAGTTTTTCCAGATCTACTATGTTATGAGGTAGGTATCTTGTCCATTTATTTCTTATGTGTTCCTCAAGCTATTTTATCATATTAATTAAGTGTAAGAAAATATAAACTTGGCCTTAGGATCTCGCTTTACTATATTACATAAATCTTATTTAGGGAATCCTTCTTGTGCCACTATATTCTATCTTACAATCTATAACATCACCAATATGCAATATTAAGCCAAGCGACCTTAGGAATACGATAATCACACATCCTTCTTTATATTCTTATCTTCAATCATTCTGATTCATCCATACAGTGTCTGTACATTTATATCAGTTATCATAACTAATATGTTCTCTCCACAGAAACATATGTTCACATTAATGACAAAATATGAATTTCAACAACATAAATAGTACCCAAATTTGATATCATCCAACAATCCCCCCCTTTGGCATTGATGGCAACATATAGGAATATCCATCAACCCAAAAAGTACTCTCTCTCGATATCCTCAACACAAATCTCCCTAAAATAGTAAGGATTTTCACATAAAATCTTTCCCCCTTTGGTAGCAATGGCAAAGGGTGTCATAACTCTTTTGTATCTTTTTCAAATCTTCATGTCTAACAGCCAGGTGAAAAATCACCCAAATTTGATCCATAGTGTTCCTGAGATCACTCCCCCTAAGGAGTAGATCCATACATCAAGTCCAGAAAATGATATAGCTCTGAAAGCCACTGGACTGATGCATGTCTGCATCAATTAATTACCACTGGGAGGGCCTTTCACCCCAAGCATGCTTCTGAGATATTCAAAAGCATCTTTTGGCAAAGGTTTTGCAAATATATCTACTGTCTATTCCTTTGTGCTAATATACTCCAATATAATCTCTTTCTTTGCTACCTTCTCCATCAAGAAATGATACTTAAAATAAATATGCTTAGTCTTTGAATGCATTACATGATTCTTCAACATATTCACTGTGCTAGTGTTATCACAGTGGATAACCACTGGCTCTTCAAAAATTATTCCAATGTTCTTCAGCATTTGTTTCATCCAAATAACTTGTGTACAATTTATTGTTGTAGCAACATACTCTGATTCAGCAGTAGACTAAGCAATACAGTCCTGCTTCTTACTTAACCAAGAAACTAGCCTTTTCCAAAGGAAAAATGATCCACCACTTGTACTCTTCCTATCATCCACATTACCTTCCCAATCAGCATCAGTGTAAGCCTATAAAATAAAGTCATCTTATTTTTCATACCACAATCCATATTCTATTGTTCCTTTCAAGTATCTAAAAATTCTTTTCACAGCAGCAAGGTGTGTCTCTTTAGGATCTGCTTGATATCTTGCCACAATTCCAAATCCATTGGAAATATCTGGTCTGGTGTGAGTTAGATATTGTAGACCACCAATCATCGATCTATACTTTGTCTGAAAAACACTTTAAGTCTCATCATTACTAGTCACTTTGTATCTAGTCACCATGGGTGTCCCAACAATTTTACAATCTTCCATTCCAAACTTCTTTAACATTTCCTTAAGATACTTGGTCTAAGATATAAGAATACCATTCTTACTCTAATTAATTTGCAAACCAATAAAAAATTTCATCTCACTAATCATTAACATTTCAAATTCATTTTCCATTTCTTTAGAGAACTTCTTACTTGTCTTATCATTGCCTCAAAAAATGATATCATCAACAAACAATTCTATGATTAGGATTCCATCTTCACTAGTTCTTAAATATAAATTACTATCTACATTACCTTTTTTGAAACCAAGATAAAGTAAATACTTGTCTAGTCTTGCATACCATGCTCCTGGTGCTTTTTTAAGTCCATACAATGCTTTATACAATTCTTTCTTCAACTTACAAACCGTCTTCATTTTCTGTCAAAGGAAATACATCAAGTTTCTCTATGTATACTTCTTCTTCTGAATCTCCATTCAAGAATGTTGATTTCACATCCATCTGATATTTTTTAAAGTCTTTATGTGTAGTGTAAGCAAGAAATAATCTCACAACTTCTAGCCTAGCAACATGAGAAAATGTTTCTTCAAAGTCTATGCATTCTTGTTGCGAGTAGCCTTTACAAACCAGTCTAGCCTTATGTCTTACCATCGTTCCTTACTCATCCATCTTGTTTCTAAAAACCCATTTTGTTCCTATCACATTTTTTTTCTTAGGTCTTGGAACCAATTCCCAAGTGTTGTTTTTATTTATCTGTTCAATTTCTTCTTGCATAGCTTTAGTCCAAGATTCATCTCTACATGCTTCATCAGTAGTTTTTGGTTCAACTTGAGAAATCAAACAAATTTCATCTCTAAATTTAGATCTAGTCACCATTCCTTTACTTTCATCACCAATAATTTGATCTTTAGGATGGTTCTTCCTAGCATACCTTGGAGTCATAGGAGTCTCAGTAAGCTCAATTAATTCATCTTCAATCTCATTTTCAACCATCAAAGGTTCTTCAGGTTTAGCAGCGACCTATTTTATCTTTGAAATCTAACTACGGTCATACATTCTTTCCTGAATCTAAAACTTTTCATCTATCCTCACATTAGCACTTTCAATCAACTTTCTCAATCTCAGATTGAAACATTTATATGTTTTTATCTTAGTATAATAACCAAGGAAAATACCTTCATCATTTCTAGCATCAAATTTCCCTATCTCATCATCTCTTTGATATAACATTTACTTCCAAATATTCTAAAATATTTTACAGTAGGTGTATGATCAAACCATAATTCATAAGGAGTCTTACTTGTACCTTCTCTGATATGAATTCTATTCAAGGTGTACACAACAGTACCAATAAATTCCCCCTAATGAACATGTGATACATTTCCTTCCAGTAGCATATTTCTTGCAACATCTAATATTGTTCTGTTTCTTTGCTCTGCTATCCCAGTTTGTTGTGGTGTTCTAGGTGCAGATGTCTATCCAAATATTCCATGCTCTTCACAATAGGAATTAAATAAATATGATTTAAACTCACCACCTATGTCTGATCTCAAACATTTTATCTTCAAACCAGATTCATTTTCAAATTTTTCTTTGAATAACTTGAATTTTTCAAATGCTTCAGATTTCTCTCTCAAATATGTAACCCACACCATTCTAGAAAATTCATAAAAAAAGTATAAAGTACTTTTCACCATAATAGGATCTTGTTCTTGTAGGACCACACAAATCTATATGTACCAGATCCAACTTCCCTTTTGTTGAATAAGATTTTATTTTAAAAATGCTTCTAGTCTGCTTCCCCATTACACACTCTCTACACATAGTGTTAGATGGTTTCACAATCTTAGGTAGATCTCTTACAACATTTTTCATACTTGCCTTCACAATGTTATCAAAGTTAACATGACAAAATATTCTATGCCATAACCAACTGTCATCAACCTTCGGAATAAAACAAGAAGCTTCAGATGTATTCAATTCAAATACATTACCTCTAGATTTAGTATCAGATGTGATCAAGTCTCCTTATTTACTTTTGATAGAACATTTCCCATCAATGAATTTCAATTGATAACCTCTATCCACTAACTACCCAACAATCAACAATTTATGCTTAAGTCCATCAACAAGAAGTGCATTTTCAGTATTAGTATTTCCATCTAGAGAAATAGATCCAACTCCAATGATAAGCTTAGGATTACTGTCACAATATCTAACAACACCACCATCATATATTTTCAGACTAACAAACTTGTTTTTATCTCTAGTCATATGATGTGAACAACCACTATCTATAACCCATTCAAATTTATTTTCAACGCAAGATACTAAGGATTTTTCTTTATGTATAGATTCATCATCCTTAATAGAAATAAATCCAATTTCATCATAGTCTACATAATCATCAGATACGCCTTCACGAGCATAATAAAATTCCTTGTCTTTTGAATACTTAGGTTTAAAAAACTTAGGTTTATGCTTTGGAACCCTTGTAGGAAAACGAGATGCAAAATGACCAATCTTGTTGCATGAAAAACATTTCAAAGGTAGCTTGCCTTCATATTTACCCTTACCTCTCTTTTCTCTTCTAGCAATTAGGGCTACCACTTCATCTATCTTTCTTCCTCCTCCTGTATTTGTTCCCATTCATCAACATAGTCTCCAAGCTCTTCTCTCAAGTCACCATTTCTAGTGTTTGCAATTCCAGATAAGGTCTTTTTGCTTCTATGGACAGTCACCTTGAATGTTGACTCTACTTTAGGTAAAGAATATCCCTATTATGCGGCCTCAAAAGTAGTTATCTTTCCAATCAACATCTCTCTAGTGAAGTTCAGTGTCAAAGGTATAATCTCCTCTATAGCTTGTACTTAGTTTTTTATATAGGTGTCAAAGATATGGGTATCTTTGCAATCACTTCTTCCTCACTGTATGTACTTCCAGAGTTTCTGATGCCAGTAACCACTTCAATAATTCTCTGTGCATATGCCCTAATGTTCTCATCATCTTTCATCTTCATTGATTCCATCTTTGTCTTCCATTTTTGTAGCTTTTCCTATTTAGTAAACTTATCTCCTATATACAATGCTTCCAATCTTGTCCAAATCTCATGTGTAGAATCCAAATCTTTTACTTCTATGAATTCACCTTCAGAAAGTGCACTAAGAAAAGATTCCCTTTCAACCATATTAGATGAAAAAAACTCCTTATCATCTTCAGTAGCCTTCTCAAATTCATCTTCAGCCGCTATCTTTTCCTTCTTTTTCATGATCATCCAGTAGTCAACTCGCAAACATAGAAAATGTGTTCTCATCTTGTTAGATTCCAACTGTCAAAGTTTTCAGGATCAAATTTTGAAATATCCTTCCTGTAGTAAGTCATCTTCAGGATCACCTCAAATTGTTAAGATTTCTCTCTAAGGACTTGTAGCTCTGATACCAATTGTTAGGAATAACAACCCATGAGTACAACTGAGAGGGGGGTGAATCAGTTGTGATACATAATATTAAACTTTATAAACCAAAAATTCAATGCAAATGATAGCACAGTAAATTCCAACACAATAAAACAATACTTTTTGTCAAGGAAATCTTGTTAAAGGTAAAACCCCAGTGGGAGTTAGCACCCACAAATGATGTACTGAGAGTATAGTATCCATGTTAAAATATTTAGCCCTGTTAGGAGCTTATTACAATATTATAGTACATAGTATGTGTTAAAGGACAGACCCTATTAGGAGTCAAGAGTAACTATGGGCTATCTTCCCAGTGAAGGTTAAGGCCACCCTCAAGGATTAACAAACCAAACAAATGTATATATAGAAATATACAATCCAGTGAACTATCTGATAGCAACTGTCTTTGCTTGGTCAATTCTAATGAAGTATTATAATCACAAACTCTGGTCTACATCCAACAGTCAAACAAGCCTCGCAACTTTCACACTTCTCTACCTTTTTAATCTCTACCACATATTTTCAAAAGAAAATATCTCTCATATATAGCCTATTACAATAATTGATTAGGTCAGGCAATTAAGCTTTTCCAATATACAAATAATTGATTAGGTCATCCACTTAAGAATTTCCAATATACAAATAATTATTTAACCCCTTGCTAAGATACACAAGGTACCTAAAAAAAGTAAATATTAATTAAAATAAATCAGATATACTCCAAGATCCATAATCCACGCTCACAATCCATAAGACACGCTACATCTCTGAAGTCAGCCACCAAATAGGTCTCCTCCAGAATACACACCACATCTGACATCACCAACATGTTCATGACTATCGATCAATATCCAAAATTCCTCAATGTGTCCTCTGTCATCCTTTAAGCGCACATCACCTGAAAGATCTTTGCCCGTAAGATATACCCAAAACACAGAGACCTACTTTGTCAAGCATCACTATCACAGTCCAAAAACCAGTCTTCACTAAAACATCTGTAACATCACCAATATACAATCTTTAGCCAAGTGACCTTAGGAATAAGGTCATCACACATCCTTCTTTATATTCTTATCTTCGATCATTCTGATTCATCTATACGGTGTCTATACACTTCTGTCAGTTATCATAACCAGTCTATTCTCTCCATAGAAACATATGTTGACATCAGTGACAAAACATAAATATCAACAGCATAAATAGTACCCAAATTTGATATCATCCAACAAATAGAGTATATATGAGAGATCTTTTCTTTTTGAAAAGATGAGGGATGTGTGTGATTGTAATAGAGATAGCGAAGTCTGGAAGGTGTGAGCTTGTTTGTCTGTTGGATATAGAGCAGAGGTTGTGATTATGTTACTTCATTGGAATTGACCAAGCAAAGACAGTTGCTATCAGATAGTTCCCTGGATTGTATATTTCTTATATACACTTGTATTTCAAACTGCAAATCTTGAGGGTGGCTTTAGCCTTCTTTAGGAAGTGTGCCTGGGAAGCGTGCCCACTGTTACTCTTGACTCCTAACAGGGTCTGTCCTTTAATAGGCACTGTGTACTGTAATGCATCAGTAAGCTCCTAAAAATGCTAAATCTTTTAATAGGGATATTATACTCTAAGTACATTATTTGTGGGTGCTAATTCCCACCGAGGTTTTACCTTTAACAGGGTTCCTCGACAACGCAGGATTGTGTTATTGTGTTGGCATTTACTGTGTTATTATTTGAATGAAATTTGTACTTATAAAGTTTAATGTTTAATAATCTATCTCACAACTGATTCACCGCCCTCTTAGTTGTGTTGGTGGACTTTTATTCCTAACAAATCCTTATTCACCTATTGCACAAAAGGCAATACGTAATAGAAATGTATTTTTAGAGAAACAAAGCCTTCTTCTGTAACATATAGGAAAAAAACTAAACATGAAGGTGCAAATCAATTTCTTTCTACACTTAAATTTAATTTGAGACCCCTAGATATACAAGAAGTTGAGGGGAGAACATCTAATTCCAAATCTTCAAAAGATTAGGAAGGACCTCCATCTCATCTTTTTGAAGGCCTACAAGAGGTAGAAAAACACTTGAAAGGCATTCATCTGATGATTGGAGATGTATTTTTTTGAAGAAATGGAAGCACTAAAAAAGAATGACACATTGCGATCTTGCAACATTGCCTAAAAAATAAAAACTTGTTAGTTGTTACAAATTGGCGCTCAAGAAAAAGTTTGGTTCAGATGGGGGTATTGAGAAGTATAAACCAAGGTTGGTTGTGAAAGGCTACTATTAGGTTGGACGTTTTGATAAAGACAATGACCTATGAGAATTCATGATAAGAGATGTATTAACGATGCATAAATATCTAGGGTTGGGTGCAAATAAATAAAGCATAAAAATTTCCAAGTTTAAAGGGAATGATATAAAAATGACTTAGAGGATGATATACATAAAAGAACCATTCAAAAATAAAATCCAAAACAAATGTAAAATGAAATCATAAAGATAAAATCAAAGATGGGTAAGGTAGAATAAGATCAAACAATAATATAATTGATACACTTTAAAGAACTAGAGCAATAAATGGACATTCAATACCACACTAAAAGCCTAGGTAAATCTAACTTAAAGATAAATAATAACACAATAATTATGAAATTATAATTACTTGGACAAGAAATCCTAAGGGAAAAGCCTATCTTGTGTAAGGAAATAGAAATTCATCAAATAATATAAGGTTTTAAACACACCTACATAATATTTAGGCTAGTTATATAAATATAGTCAACTAGCAAATAACCAATCTAGATAATAAGCCTAGGAATGATAACAAAACTAAAATAAATGTGACCATTAAATAGGAGGGTAGAAGGGCTTAGTTGTAGGATTGATGATGCATATTTTTGGAGTGAGACTCTACATTGAACCAATTATATATTCCTCTTTTTGCTTCTTATTTTTCTTTATATTCTTATCTATTTATTTGTTTTAATTTTTAGATTTAGATTTTTTATTATTTCATTTTATATATATAGAGTTACATGGTTGTTTATTATTCTTTATTATTTTTTTAGTGTTCTTTTTAGTTCATTTGCTTGCTTAATTTGTTGGTTTTCATTGGGGTCTTATATTTTTTGTTCTTGCTTTGTCATCAGGGGTTGGGTGGAAGTCTTGTGAACCTCGGTACCTGTTGTTGTCTCCCTCCTCTCTCCTCCCCTCCCTTCTCCCTTCTTTTTAGTGGTTTCCAAGTCTGCAATCTATCACTTTTCTCTTTGACTCTCTTACATCCTTATGATGATCACATAGTGTGATTCGAAACGTTGATGGAAAAAAATCTCTACACAATCAAAACCAAAAACTCTATAGCAATTTGCTATGTTAGAAAGTTACTTGTCTTTGCCCAATATGCTCGTCAAAACCTATATCATCTCAATAATTGATGCAAATTTATCATGCCTATCATGTACCTTTTTTGACAAAAAATACACTTTAGAATCTAATTATTTATCTTTATTTTCTAACCATCTATGTTAATCAAAATGATGTCTAGACCTATTTTTGAAGTATTTTTTGTACTTGATAGGTGAATGGGTTCTACCCTTGACAAATTAAATCAATAATTATGAGAAATATCAAAGATAACATTCATAGACATATAAATGGCCTATGATTATGTGGATTTGATTCCTATAATACTCTTTTTAATTTAATAGTGCTCTAATGATATTCTCTATCAACCCACCTTGCTTCATTTAAGTGCATAATGATGACCTTTAAATACTATTACTTAGTAACATATTGCATGAGATGTGTGTTACGTAAGCTTATAACAAGTAACTTGAAATTTGAATTTATTGTATTTGATTTAACAAGATCATTTCTACACTTTCTAGTTTTAACTTGGGTCAATCCCACATCCCAAGAAATGATACATGAGAACAAATAAGCGATCCCAATTAGGTGGAAAACAATTATGTAAAAACAAGTACATATAGAAGTAAAATGAGGATGAATGCACTCAATTTCAAGAAAAGTATATTCTTTGTCAATATATTACTCATTAAGATACTCACATAAAGAAAAACACACAACCAAATAAAAAATAACATAACTATACCAATTTTAAAATACAAAAATAATTATTGAATGATCCCTCATAAATAAAATAAAACCATATGCCAAAAAGTATTATTATCATAATATAATATTCCACTAGTATGCTCACATAAAGACAAACACAAAATCAAATAAAAAATAACGTAGCTATCTTAATTTCACAGTACAAAAATAAATCTTTGTATGATTCTCCCCATAAATAGTTCTACATACCCATATGCCAACACAAAGGTAACCAAACATGAAGTATAAATGTCAAATCTTCCTTCATTAAATAAATTTTACTCATACTTTTTTCAATAAGACAATAGTTTAAGGGAGGAGTAGTGATCACAAGGTAGAAAACAATTATATAAAAACTTATCAAAAAGAAGTATAATGAGGATGAATGAATTAAATTTGATACAAAAGTGTATTATTTGTCAATTTGTTACAGCAATAAGATACTCACATCAAGAAAAAGACAAAATAAATAGATAAATAAAACAACTATTCCAATTTTACAATAGAAAAATATTTCTTTGGATGATTCCCCACAAATAATTCTACAAACTCACATGCCAAATATAGACTATAAAATGTTAAATCTCCTTTCATTAAAGAAATGCTAGTCATACTTTTTCTAATGGGACAAAGGTTTGAGGGAGGAGACCATGATAGCAAAACTTGTGCTAAAGGTTTAAGGGAGGAGACCATGATAGAAAATCTTGTACCAGAACCTTCTTTTTGTTTGTTTGGAGAAGCTCGTGTTTTTTTAGCACAGTCCGAAGTGAGAGAGACCACTTATGGAGGATCTCTTCCAAGCCACCTTTCCCCATTAACACACTTTACTTGTTCAAACTTGTGAACACAACTGCCCATCAAAGACATAAAGAGTGTGACCTCAATAGCTTGCTTGATAAGAGTTTGACCATTAATGACAGCCTCACCAACAAACCGACTTTACAATAGCAGTATGCCTCAATGGACATATAAGAAAACTTTAACTTTAATAAAAACATTAATATACTTTTTGCCATTGTATTCCTATTCTTTTGTTTTACACCCTGCTTTATCTATTTGGCATTTTGGACCCAAGTCAAGGCTGCCCTCACCTTTCTCCACCACATTACTAAAAATCTTGGTGACTCATCAATTTCCCTGCTCCATGTGAAGGCCAAATCATACGCCTCCCTCACAGCCTGGCACCCATTTAATAATTAATATATTACCTCCCTTCCAACGCATTCTCTTGAAGACTCAATTCTTCTTTTCCCATTTATGCAAGGTGAGATTTTTACCAGTAATGCAAGTTGGAGATTTTTCCTTCTTTTCCCATTCATGTAAAATAAGATTTTTAGCAGTTATTTAAGTTTGAGATTTTTCATTTGAGACCATCTAGTCCTTGGATTTGTAGGAGTATATACAGAGAATAGTAGCAAGAAAGAGTATACCCTGTGAATATATATATCAATCCAGATCTTGATGGCAGAAGTGGAGAAGAAGAGTGTGGTTGTTGTGGGAGGTGGAATTGCAGGGGCAAATGTTGCCAAGGCTCTGCTAGACTTTGCAGAAGTTACACTCATTGATCCGTATGCTTTCATTTGAATCTCTCACTTTTTGATCTCTTTGCTTTATGATCCAGGGAAAATGAATTGATTGTTAATGGGTATCAAATAAATGTTCACAGTCTAATGTTAATGATCATTGGAAGTTAAATTAAATTGTGTTATGGTTTTGAATCTGTTTCAGCAATCCATGTTAATGAGCATTGAGAATATTGAATGCAGAAGATTTCAATGCTCAATGCATTGATTGAAAATGGTTATTGGGTATGATGATGTGTTGCTTGATAATGGGTATTGAGTATGAGAATGTATTAATTGATGACGGTTATTGGGTATGAGAAAGTATTGATTTAAAGGCATTAAGTTTTCAGTCTATGTTAATGAGCATAGGAATTTTTTAGATTCAATTGCATTTATCCTATTGAGTAAAGTTTATGCAGTCTACGTTAATGAACATTGAAAGTTTCTAAATTCAAAAAGATAAACACAGTTGAATTCAGAATAAACACTCAATGTATAGATTGATAATGACTATTGGTATTGATAATGATCTTTGAATTTCGATCTATTACAAAACTTTAATCTGGTTTGAGTCTAGGTGTTCTGTTCTGGGTTCACAATTCTCTTGGTAGGATTGGGTTATGAACCAATAACTTTTTCGTATGTTTCCTTTCGTTTTACAGTTTATATATTAATACAAATCTCTGCTTGACCCCTTAATGATAAAAAAAAATGATTATTGGTATGATGACAGAAAGGAGTATTTTGAGATCCCATGGGCGAAGTTAAGATGCATGGTGGAGCCAAGCTTTGGGGAAAGATCAGTGTTTCTACATGAGGAGTATTTGAAAAGTGGTAAGCTTGTCATATCTACTGTAACAGGTGTTACAGAGGAGGCTGTGATCACTGCCTCAGGGGACCAAGTGAGGTATGATTATCTGGTGCTTGCCACTGGAACTGCTTATGATGGCCCTTCTACCAAAGCAGAGAGACTCCAACAGTTTGAAGCAGGTACACATTACATGATGGTGATCTACCATCTATCAAAAGATGGGTTTTCAGATAAAGTTTGGTAGTCTGTCTAGATATTTTTGTTTCATTAGAGATGAATGTTAGCAATCTTGTAGAATAATTTCATAAAAAATATTTTAAATTCAAATCTATAAGTTTTTAAGAAAATCCATTGTTATCAGTAAATTTGTTAAGAGTTATATAATATTGGTATAGTTTTCTGAAATCAACTGTAAATTTGTTAAGAGTTATATAATATTGGTATAGTTTTCTGAAATCAACTGTATATATCTTTAGATTGATGTTTGTCTCATTAAATTGATAGTTAATGCCATCAATATCTGACTAATCCAAGAAGAAAATCTAAATCTTAAGATAATCTGTAAAAACTTAATAAGACATTTTTATATTCCACCTCATTATTTGTAAAAGCTTAAATAAAAAATTCCAAATGTTTATCTTCCAACCCAAAAAAATATTATTTAGGTGGGCTTAGTTTTATGGTGGGTTCCCACCAAGTACTGAGGAAGCTTCTACACTCAACTTTCCTTGCCAAATGGCAGTATCATTCTTGCAGAGTCTTACAAGCAATCTAATGAAGGATATGATTGCTCTTTCTTACAAGCAATCCTTGATATTATTAATTTAATATGCAATAAATCCAAGATTCCCCAAACTTTTTTAGATAACATATTCCTGTCATGTTGTGGACAGCGCAACTTACACTTAATATGCAAGTTTCAATGGTATGCTTTCACTTTCTACATTACCAATCATTTAAATATATTTAAAAAATCATTTAAGATTAATGCCATAAAATATAATCATTACTGTACATTATAAAAGAAAAAGACAATGATCAGATTTTAACAATTTGTACTTACTATCTGATTAAATATTAGTTCTAATGTAGATGTAAAATAGATGAATTGTATTTGATTTGTTTTCCCTTTTGATCCCACAGACAATAAGAAGATAAAGGATGCCAAGACAGTTGTGATAATTGGAGGAGGACCCACTGGAGTGGAATTGGCTGGAGAGATAGCAGTAGACTATCCAGAGAAAAAGGTGATCCTAATCCATGGTGGAGAAAGGCTGATTGACTTTGTGGGAGAGAAGGCTTCCAGAAAGGCTCTGGCCTGGCTCAAGTCTAAGAAAGTGGAAGTGCACCTCAATGAAAGGGTTGATTTGAACACCATCTCTGACACAACAACAAGCTTTACCACAAGCAGTGGACAGACCATTGATGCAGACTGTCATTTTGTGTGCATAGGCAAGAAGGTGGGTTCCTCCTGGATTAAGGGCACAATGTTTGAGGAGTCTTTGGATGAACATGGCCATATCAATGTGGATAGCTCTCTCAAAGTGGGAGGGAAGCCTAATGTCTTTGCTGCTGGAGATATTATTAATGTTAAGGTAAGTAAATATCTGATTTGTTTGCATTCAAATTTATTTGGTTTTTTATTAGATCAATGTTTTTTTAAATTGGGATTATGAACTTGGAAAAGGATTTTAATACTTTGAGTAGGGAAAAAAATTAATCTGTCTGTTATGATAAATGTAAAATGTATTAAAAAACTGTTTTGAAATGATATGATATGAGAGAATACTAAATAAATATAAATGGAAAGAGGTAAGACGTACAAAGAATGGTATGAAGGTTTTGTAAGAGGGTAGAGGATAGGCTAGATAAGTTTGATTGATTATTTATAATATTGGAATAGATAGTAGGATCACAATGTAATGTTTGATGTTTATAAATTTTATAGATATAAAATTTCTATAGGTCTTGATATTAGTATATCATTGATGTTAGATTTGATTGCTTGAATTTTATTAAATATATAATAAAAATTATTAAATATATTTAAATAGTATTTTGTTGTGAATTATAAAATAATACTATTTTTTGACAACAATTTTCATTGTAATAAATATTAGATAGATCATTTATAAATATTAAAAAAGAAAATTTATTATGATATTGCCATCAAGATCCAATTGTTGAGTTTTAAGTCAAACCCGTTGACCCATGTTTCATGGCTAGTGGTTTACAAGAACCCATCTCCCATGAGCATCAATGGTACACATGAATTCATTGCATCTAGGTGATGCTTATTGAGGTGAAGTGTTGGGCCTTCTCCAGAGGCAACCCATCCCAGTAGTACTCAACATGGGTCGATAAATTTGACTTGAAAAGTATACAATTGAATCCAGATAGCAATATCATATTTTAACTTGTAGAAAATATCTCCTACTTATCATGAAAACTGAGACCAAGATATAGCATTAGAGGCCCTTACTCCTCTTCTCTTACAAGTTTATCTCAGTCATTTTATGAGGAACTTGTTTGATTCCTACAATCTAAAAATAATAATACTCTAACACATAAAAATATATTTCAAAAAACATTATTTAAAAAGATAGATAATCAAGAGTGGACAGCTGATTTCTCATAATAGAACTCATACAAAAGAATAATTTTTTTTTTTCCTCCTACCCATCAAATTTTATTATTTCTGTGTGCAATTTGATTGCCATATCCTCTGCTCAGCCTCAACTTAACACAATACTAGAGTACACACCACTTATGCACTTGTATGTCTAAATGGTTTTCTTTGAGAAGCATTCTTGTTTTAAGATGCAACCATTATATTTACTCACCACCCACAAACAATCACTTTATTTGTGTAGGAATTGAAGCAAGGATTTTCTGCCCAGAAGCATGCTAGGGTGATTGCAGAGAATATAAAGAAACTCTCCAAAAGTCCCAAGGAAACTCCCAAGGAAACAAAACTAAGCACTTACAAAGCAAGTCCTGCATTGGCCATTGTAAGCCTTGGAAGATACCATGCAGTTGGGCAGTTCCCATTTGGCACTTTCAGTGGCCGCCTTCCTGGCATGTTGAAATCAAAAGATTTGTTTGTTGGCCCTACTCGCAAAACCCTTGGTCTCAAATCATAAATTTTCAATTTCCTTTTATCAAATGAAGTCTCAAGTTTCCTTGTAATTACTCAATAAACTGCTTTTGATTGATTGATTGAATGGCCCTTGCATTGGAAGATATTATGTTTGGTAAGATATAAGATTCATAGTATGGGAGAAAAAGTGTATTATTTCTATACACACTGATGGTGACTAGAATGGCTATCTGGTTTATATTTTGTTTATCTGTGTGTAGTGTTCAATTTTGTAAGGTGGCCAGCATTTGTAGTGGGTTGCATCCAATAAAAAAAGTTATCTTATTCTTGTGCATTTCACTCTCAATGATAGTGAGTGTTTCTTCTTTTTCTGATCCATAAGGATAAGTATTATAGTTGGAGACCAAAGATATAATTTAATAATATGTATTGTTCACTGTACTCTAGACTTTTTTAGAAGAGTCCTGTGAATGCACTTATGGAATTGCTTATAATGGAGGATTAAGGTTAAGAAATAAAATATGTTTTTGATGGCTTTCTTTTCAATGACTAGTTATGATGAGAAAGATTATTTAAAGTTGTTGAAATTAAATTGTATATAATACATTTGTAAGTAAATTGTATATTCATTTTGTTTTTTTTAAGATTATAATAATTACAATATTTTTTTGTAGTGTTTTTATATATTAGAATAACTTAGATAAGAAATAAAATGGTTTGTTGATGGAAATCTTTTCAATGATTATATAATGAGAAATATTATTTTAAGTTATTGAAATTAAACTGTATATACATTGTATATTTATGTTTTCACATATGTAAGGGTTATGGTGATTAAAATATTTTTAGTAGTATTGATTAGTATGTCGAATGGTAACCTTTATATTAAAGCTTGCTAACACTTTTTCTCTATTTTTATATTAATATTATTTATTTTTATGTATTAAGTTTATAATTCATTGATTTGGGTTATAGTCTACAAGTGATCATCTCTTATCCACATATCTAAATCCTTCATTTATAAAATTCAAAGTCAAATTTTAATTTTGTTGTCATTTCTACTACTTGTTATGAGTTGCCTAAAGTGTGAATTACACCAAATTGCTAACTGTTGGTTCCAAATCAACATATCACTAAACCCTAAAGGTATGCCAAATCTTATACTCATGTGTAATGATGAACAACGAAAAAGATTAATTGAGATGATTAATATCCCCTACACTATAGGGTCTACTAAATCTTGGCAGAAAACCATAATCATCATCATCATTTGGTTACACTTCAACATTAACTAAGGATGTATTAGCAATAAAACCTCACACACAATCTCAGTTTGTTTAATTGCAACCTTACTTCAATTATCCTCTTATTTTTTACTATTAACTGGCATGAGGTGAAATATAAAATTGAAACAAAAATAAAACCTACAACAAAATTTAAATATATATTTATTTTAATTATTTGTTTGTTTTGGAGAAAGATTTGATTGGTGCCTTTTAAGTATAGGGCGACAGAGTCAAACCATACAATTGATATTGTCAGTGTCTATCTAGCTATCAAAAGTTTAAATTTTACCAAGGAAAGTTAAAAAAATAAAAATAAAGTCCCTCCTTGGTAAAATTCAGGTTTCTGCTAGCTAGATAGACATCTCCATGTTTCTCCACTAGCTAGAACTCAAATTGTTTGGCACTTAACTATGTTTATGCCTTACATAAACGTGCAAGCAACTCTATCAGAAAACCATACTAGTTAATCCAATTCATTCGTCCAAACCATAGCAATCTATTCAACATAATTTAATTTCTACATGATAAAACCTATTAAATAGACACAAGAATCATTTAAAGTGCAATGACAAATCAAACATATCCTTGATATATTGATTCATATGGTTATGAAAAATAAATAAATTGGAGATAGCTCAATGTCATCTTGCATTTATATTAATAAACAATCGAAGCCAAATTTAGAATACAAAGTCAAATTGTGATATCTCCATTATTGTATCAAAGATTTTTACATCTATATGCCCTTGGCCCAAAATAAATTTTTGAGCCCACCCACATGGTCTTGATTTCCTTCTTATAGAAATGAAGGAGAAAACAAGCTTTAGACCATTTACATTCTTGATTACAAAAACCATTCAACTACCTACAAACATGAGGCCTTCACTTGGTGAATCTAAATCATAGCACGTGTGTTTGTGGCATACCAAATAATCCCCTTATTTTCAAAAAATATTTCCCCAAACTCCCTTTTTTATCACCCCCTACAATACCCCCCACNAAAAAACCCCCTACCCCCTATTTAGGCAATATATTGCCCCCATTTTTGCCCATTTTAAACCCCCCAATATGAACACACGTGTTAGTCTATCGCCCCTTTAGTGAATACCCCATGCCTACAATGTTGGAATCAATGGGAAGTGTGTACTGAGAGGGGAGAGGTGAATCAGTACCTCCAAAAGTTTTGTATCCTTTAATCAATTAACCTTTGTAATCAATTGTATATCCATTCAATCTGATCTATACTATCTTGATGTGAGTTATATCAATTCATAATATTAACATACATGTGAACATTCATAGAAACATTCATGAAATTAATTGACACATAACACAAGATATGATATCGCAGAAAAATCCTGTTAGGAAGTAAAAACTGCAGTGGGGATGACACCCACAAAATATTCACTATTTGCAGATTGGAAGGGGCCAGTTAAGGCTTACAATTTGATCACTTCTGATGATATACATGGTTAAGAGTACCTGTGGAGACCTGTTAAAGTCTACTTGGTTAAGAGCTTTAGCAACACTGTTAAGTGTGCACTCGATTAAGAGATTTGTAGTTGAACTGTTAAATCCACCTTCCTTGAAAGGATTTTTACACTTTGCTCCACTTGTTAGAATGATATCAAATTAAAAATTTACCTAGTAAATGAAATCTCCTATTGCTGATACAGATCCATTTAAGTTTACATGAATGAGATTATCACCTAATGTGATTAAGTAATACCTCTGATTCTCGGTAGCCTCTGTTCTTGGTTCTTGCTAACCAAATTCACCTTTTGTTGTTCTGGTTCTTGAAACTTTCAATCTGATCCATAGATGTGCTCGTAGGATTCATTCATCCTCTCTTTCATATTCGCATCCTTGTATAATGAATGATTACATCATCTATTTATAAGATGGATTGACATCATCAAGTTTCACGAAAAACAATATTAACTCTAAGATCAGGTTTACAACTTGTGCCTTGATATCCTAGTCAATGTGTTTTAAATTAGTTAGACTGATTAAAGCACTTATATTCATGTTTCTTGTTCCTAAAGAAATGGATTTAAAAAAAATCAAGATCCTATAAATATAATAAGATTGCTTTATCTGACGTGGAAGTCAGATCCACTTTTTGCGGGCTGCAACTGATTCTCAATTCCTGACGGTCGGTTATGCTTCTAAAACCAGTTGACTATCTTTTAGTTTTGTTCTGTCGATTTCTCTTTAACTGACTCTTCAGTTTGCACTTTATCTGTCTTTCGGTTTGCACTTTATCTTGCACGTCAGGTTCCTCTTTATCTATCCGTCTTGCAATTTTGGTGATCTCTTTGTATCTAATTTATCAGTTTGCTCTTTGTTTTGTCTTTTGGTGTATGCTTACCGAAAGTGTTTTTTTCATACTAATGCCAAATTAATGTCAACAATCTCCCCCTTTGACATTAGTATCAAAAACTAATATGTGCAAAATACTATAAAATGTTAAGTATATACAACATATATAATCCTTAGTCATTTAATGACCCCCCCTATGCATATGCTGGTATATCTGTACATATGATATCTTTCCTTCTGTGAATACATATACATTTCATTTTCCATCTGAATATATATCATTTTCCCATATGAATATACATATACATATCATTTTCCCCCTTTTTTGATATTAAGGGCAAAGGTCTATACCTTAGAGTTTATCAAAAATTTGGGAGTGCAAAGACTTCATGTCTTCCATCATTTTCTCCCATTGTTGTTTTAAGTTCTCTAGAGCCATGTGCTCGAGTGTGATCTTGGAGTGCATGTCATAGATGTTGTCTTTTACATACATCTTGGGAGTTGCTATCAGTTGATGTGCTGAACTGATGTGTTGTTGGAGTAGTGTTAGATTCGGTAGAAGTTGAGCTTGGAGCTCGATGACTTCTTCCCTGAAGTGTGTCTCTGCTTCCCACAGTTCCTACCTTAACCTTTTTATCTCTATGATCTTCTCATAATGCAACTTAATTGCATTTTCTCCATTGGTGGTTAAGCTATTAGCAATGTTAGCTAGATCTGTATCTAACTTTGCTATGTTGTCACTATTCTCTTTAGTGAACTTGTCTAATGTGCTCAGTTGTTGAATTAAGGTTATAGCTTTAGTTATAATTGGATCTAATCTAGTAATGAATTCTAATAGCTTTACCTTATTGACTGCCACTTCTTGGCTGATGTTCTTAATGAGTTTTTGTTGGTACTTATGCTTAGCTCTCTCTTCAATTGCCTTCTCTGCATCAATATTTTGAGTTGTTATTGCTTTGGTAAGAGTGGCTAATTGATCAAGAATTGGCTTGTTCTGATCAATATCAATATTGGGTACAATCTGGTGCAAGATGTCCCTAGTTGTTTCCAGTACCATGGAGTCTCGGTGTTGTTTCTTCAGCTTCTCCTGTAATGCCTTCCTTTGGCATATTTCACCGTATTCTTGTAATGCTTCAAAATCAAGTGTAGTTGGGTCACATTTTGGTATTTCAATAATTTCATCCAAGGTGAATTCCAACTTATTCTTTTTTGATTTCTTATTCTTCTTTTGTGAATCAATTGAATGTAGCACCATTGCCAATTTCTCTGCTTTGTCAGCTGTGCTTGATGAAGTTACCTGTTGTGCTTCTTTTTGTTGCTGAGTGTTGGTTTCAGCTTGTCGGGTGTCTGTAGACGTCTCCACATTCACCTTCACATTTTTGGTAGCACCTTTGTCAATTTCCTCAGGAGTGCCATATTTAGGTTTATCTCCTTCATCGGTCTCCTTAGCTTCATCAGTATTTGTTTCTGCATTCTTCTTTGTTGTGTCTGCATCTTCTTGTTTTAAATCTCCTCTTGTAACCTTATCGGTATCGGTTACTGTTTGAGTGTCTCCGATGTCTTTCTGATCATCAGTGTTGTCTTTCTTTTCCTCTCCCCCTGCATCCTCGGGAGTATCATTTTCAGGTGACTTGTTTGATTCTTACAGAATGTTGATAGCTTGTATCAATATTGGCATGTTGCCTAGAATGTTCACCTGTGCAGTATCAACTATTATGTCTTGCTCATTGGTTGTGTCCTTTGTGACATTGACATCTTCATATTTATTAACTTCCTTTGCTGGGTCATCAGCAATGTGATATTGATATCCACAATGTTGTCATTTGTGGTGTCTGGCCATGATTCATCTGCAACATCTACATTTTTGTTGCCGGTTGTGTCATCTTCTTCCTTGTCTAACTCAACAAATGTGTCATCTTCTCTATCTTTTATTAAGACCTGTTCTTGAGTTTCCTTATCAACATATTTTTGTTGTAGGTCTTTGTTGGGGCTTTCTTCCTTAGTGAGTCTATTTAGAATCTTACACCATTTCTTATGGCTATCCTGTTCAAGCTCTATACGCTTTCCTTCAAGAAATTTATCGACTCTCAACTTCAATGAGAACTCCTTTTTGTGTTTCTCCATCATCTCATCTATTTCTACCTTCTTGGATGTAGGAGGCATGAGAGTAACAAGTATTCTTTCTCTTATTTCCTTTTCATTCTTCTAAGAAAATGTCCATCTAGAGTATAGTCTGTCTAAGAGTTCCCTCGGTACATTATTGCTTTCAAACTGAATCGATACATATTTAAAATTGTACAATTTTTCTATGATGGCATCTTCAACTTTGTTCTGATCTTCTGGATCTAGTTTCAGCCATCTTCTTATTTTAGAATCTATAATAGATCCTAAATTTGCAATAGATTTACAAATGTCATCAATAGATTCTGGAGCTTTTACCTTGACATTTTCTGCTTCTATAGTTTCATCTTGCTCGGTGTCTTCAATATATTCTCAGGTTCTGATGAGCTTCCTTCCTCTTTTGTTTTTCCCTCTCTTCAGTGTGGAAACTTTCCTCTTGTATGTTCTGACCTTTCCTCTCTTCAAGGGTGAAGGAGTTGAATCCTTCGATGTTTGGCTTCTTGTTCTAGAAGCAACTGTGGTCCTTAGCTTCTTAGTTGGTGGAGGAGGTGGTGAATCTAACTCTGTGGCTTTGGAGTTGGGGGTACCCTAAATTTTGAGAATTTAGAAGTCCCAATCCATTATCAAGAAGCAAGTTTCTCCATACTAACACAATTAAAGGAAGGAAGCTTTATGACACAAATAAATATAACTAACTAATCGAAGCCTTCAAAAAATGCTGGAATTTCAACCTGCTACAAAGATGATGCCGACAGAGGTCGAAGATGGTCGAATTTTAAAAATCTAAAACTGACCCAGTTTGAAAAATCAAATTTCCTATCTCCAGCAAAAATATTATCTTTTCACGATGTGTTTTGGATTTTTGACCAAAGCCAAATCTGAAAGTTAGTTATTTTTTAGTTAGCTTAGTGTTTTTCCAAAATATTTTATAATAAGGTTTGTGTCTTTTCACCTTAAGGAGGTGTGAAAGCTACTCAAACACATATATATACATAATGTAAAATGTAAAGACAACATAATACAATAATATAATTTCACATATTTGGATAATTTTTAATCAACATGTATAACATGGACCTGGATATACTATTTTTTCAAAATCAATAAAGATAAGTCCTTTTTCTTTCACATGTGTAATAGTTTCATTATTATTTTACAATTAGTCCCTCAGATAAAC
>MU226536.1:1941336-1953243 GCA_018584345.1 Thuja plicata
ATTTATTAATTAAATAATTAATAAATAGGGGAATAATGTTTAAATAAGATTTAAACATTTTTGGGAGGGATTTCTTAAATAAATATTTTTAATTAAGATAAAGGGATTTAATGACATAAAAATAAATAAATAAATTAAATAATTAATTAATTAATAAATGATGATTTCATCTGGGGTTTAGTGGAATATTAATAAATGAAATAAACTTATTTAATTCATTTAAAAACATAGGAATTAATTATTTAAACAATGAAATTGCTTTTTAATAATTAGAGAACTATAGCCATTTTAATTAAATTAAATAGGCTAGGGGAATGGGTTAATTGCAAGTGGGTATTTGATTTAGGGATTTATTTAATTCCTTTATAATTAAATACTATAGCCATGTTTGATTTTGAATTGATTTGATTGGTCGAAATTGATTTGAATTGTATAGCTATAATAGTTAATATAAAGCAGTGATAAAAATCACCAAGGATATTAAATTGATTAAAAGAATTATGCCAAGCAGTAACAGGGTTGTTTGGACATAAATTGAGGGTATGATCACACTTAGGGCAAATAGGGTCTATAGTTGCGACAGACCAAATTCAGGTGGTTACACATACGTCTTCCACAAGAAAAACCCTAGCTAGTATTCGTGAGAATGCTCCACCATCGTTGCGTTGTGAGGCAACCTCAAGGTGAATCTTGTAGTTTGGTTCCTCACATGCCAAATTTTTGATGAGATTGAACTCATCCTTCTTTTTGTTCTTCGATTTCACAGTTCTTGATATCGAGGCCATTTTTCAAAATTAGGGCTTTTGTGAAATGCATGAAACTAATTTGTCAGTTCATTAGAACTTACTGTTGTGTGCTAAAAATGTGTCACACTTCTATGAGTCATTCATCAAAGGTTTCTCAAGAATGAGGCCTCAAATATTGACTCATAGCTCCCTAGTCATGGAGTGCAAAGGTGTGTGATGAAGGCCCTTAGATTGACCTAGTTGTGCCTATGCAAGTAAACCATGAAATGAGAGATTTAATGCATGAAAATGAAATCTATTCTATATGATAACACTGCAATAAAGGAAATTAGTCTAAATAACAACAATGCAAGATTAATCTATGAAAGGAAATGTGCAAATTTAATCTATGAAAGTAAACATGATTCTAAGCTAATATGAATTTAATCTAAATGGATGTCATGATGCTTGAAAGAAGAAGACAAGAAGAGCGAAGTTGTAATATCCAAGCTTGAGTGTACAAATCCTTCTCCGATATTTCTCTCCAAACCTGCAGCATAACAATAGCCTAAAAATCTAAGTCATGAATGAGAAGGAGAGGGCTCCTTATATAGGAAAGTGAATGATTGAGATTAAGAGGAAAAAAGAAATGAGCAATGGTGGAGATTAAATCTTGATTGATCCATGTGCTCATTAAAATAAAAAAGCCCACCACTTAGAAAGATGTGAAGAAAAAGAGATTTTTATTTAATTTATTTCCTTTTTCATCAAATAAAGTGCTTTAAGTGGGGATTTTTATTTATTTAATTAAAAGAGGGGTTTTCTTTTAATTAAATAAATTTAAAGAATTTTATTTAATTAAATGGGAGGAATTTATTTTAATTAAATAAGATGAATTTTATTTAATTAAAAGGGAGATTAAATATTTTAATTAAATAAAAATGATCAAACCTTAGGAAATATTGAAATAATTGAATTAACTATGATTTGATCAAGGAAATGGATTTGAATTGAAAATGTTGCAAAGCATTGATTCAGGAATTTGATAAATTGAATAATGGGGGCCCATAGTCTAGGCGACCATTTTAGGGTGCATACATTTGCCCCTCTTTGACTAATGTGTGATCTTTATGGGAACACATGTAGTCAAAGAATGGATTTGAAGTGTGAGATCGATTTGGGATCACAAAACAACCCAGACGTGTGATCTTGATGGGAACACGTCAGGATAAAGATAAGCTGATTGAAAAAGACAAGGTCAACACCCTTGTAAATAGGTAATTGACATGTCCAAGATAAGAATTTCAAGCAAGGTTGCCCCAAGCAGAGCAATTGATAGGATTGATAAAGCTGAATCAAGGATTGAATTTTGATAGGTACTGCCCCCTCGTGATCGAAATTGAAATGAGATAAAGGAGAAACAACAAATTGATAAATTTGATCAAATTGAACTAAAGATAAGGTTCTTGATGTAAGATGAAAGATATAAGGATCATAGAACCAAGGTAGATCATCCAACATGAAAGATTATGTCCCAAAGTTGAATTATAAGAAAATAAGTGGGGTGAAAGTGAATGGAAGATAGAAGTTTGAAAGAGGTGGAAAGAAATGGAGAGAAGAAAGAGAATTTGCCTTAAAAGAGAGAATGCCCCAAAATCAATCAACTGTTTAAGATAGAAAATTTTAATTGAGATCACGAAAGAAGATAAGGAAATGAAGATCAGAACATGATCACAATTGATTAAAAGTCCACAAGAAATATGAAGGAAAACCCTCACAAACTCATAATGCAGCCTAAAATGCAAACTAACATGAAGTCTAACAATGCAAGCTACATGAAAATGCAAAGGTGTACTTGCAAAAGAGCAACTGTAACATAGAAATTTGTGCTCATCATTCATTAGAGAATGTTAAGGAACTTATTTTCATCATTGGGCCATTATTAACGGACATCAGAAAATCACACAATCATCACTAGTCAAAAGTGCAACTATGAAGATATGAATGTGATTTATATCGGATTGGAATGCGGAAAGATTCTAACATAAGAATCAAAGACATAAAGGTCAATATGACTGTGATGTTAGCTTACCCGACTTAATATAGAAAAACCACGCTCGCATCAAGGCATAGAGGCCAGGATGACCAGCAGAACGGTTGTGCAAAAAAAGTGAAGCATAAAGCAAGAAGAAAATAAAAACATGTCCCATGCCCCAAGTCCCCTAGCTATGCATCCTAGAGAGACTTATTAGACAAGGACACTCAACAAAAATCAATAACAGTCAGCACACAAATAAAAGCTCATGACATAGCTCAAGCATTAAGTGTTGCGTTTAAAAATTTAAGTGTGTTAACTGATACTGAGTTCCGAGGATAAGGATTGAATGCTTGCAAGCAGGTAAGACCACATGAAAAAATGGGGTAAGACCAAACCGATAAGTGTTGAAAAAAACTCAATGTCAAGGGTTGTATTGAAAAATATAGTTGGGGTGGTGTTGAAAAACACCATTTGTGAGATGTCCTAAAGACTAATGCATCCAAGAGACCAAAGCTAACACAATTATTCCCCCTAGAAAAAGACAAAGATCAATTCCAAACCAAGGCAACAAGGACAAGGCATGATGGAGAAAGGCTAAGTGTCGCGGACATGCACTAAGAAACATGGGTGCAAAGGCCTTAAGTAGCATCTGTTTCCAGGTTTTCACCACTTGGATTTTATTGCAATTTTTTCTCTTTCATTTTTTTCATTTTCTTTTTAGGACTTTTTATAATTTTTTTGAATTTTTACTACCAATGTGCTTGTTTCCAGGTTTTCACCGTGACACTTTTTCTATTTTTTTTTGAATTTTTTGAATTTTTTATTTTTTTAATATTTTTGGAATGTATAATTTTTTGGAGATACATCAAAGTGCCTATTGCTAGGTTTTCACTAAGATGATCATTTTTTCAGGATATTTTATGATTTTTAAAATTTTTGACAATATATCATTTTTTAGATTTTTTCAGGGTCAATAATTATGTACAAAGGATGCCCCCAGATAGAATGGGCATCATGGATAGAACTTCTTCAGGTGAAAGACATTGATAGGATCAGGGATCTTCTCTCCCTTTGCTGTAGATAGTAAATAATCCCCTGACCCAAAAGTTGTTGTAATAATATAAGGTCCAAGCCAATTAGGTTCAAATTTTCCCTTTTGATCTCTATGATGTTGATTCTTAGGATTTTCACGTAGGAAAAGATCTCCTACTTGGAATTATCTAGCGTGAACCTTTTTGTTGAAGGCTTTGGACATGCGCTTTTGATAAACCCTCATATGGTCAAATGATGCTTGACGTTTCTCATCTAGAAGTTCTAACTCTTGAAGTCTCATGGCGCAGTAGTCTTCATCTATAACTAGACCTTTGAGGGAAACTCGAAGTGAAGGAATCTCAACCTCCAAAGATAACACTTCTTCAACGCCATATGCAAGGGAAAAAGGAGTAGCCCCAGTAGGAGTATGAATACTCATTCTATAGGCCCACAAAGGAAAATTTATCTATAAGTGTCAATCTCTACCATTCTTACAGACTGTTCTATGAAAGATTTTAAGAATGGTTTTGTTTGATGCCTCTGCTTGACCATTTCCTTGCGGGAAGTAAATGGAGGACCAATGTTGTTTAATCTTGAATTTATTGCAGTGTTGTTTAAAGTCCTTATTTTTGAACTGGCCTCCATTGTCAGTGATAATCTCAAAAGGCACTCCATATCAACAGATGATATGGTTCAGAATGAATAGAGAGATTGGCTTGCCCGAGGCAGCAGAAAGTGGGACAAATTCTACCCATTTAGTGAAGTAATCAATAGCAGTGTTAATAAACTTGTGTCCACCTAATGAGTTGGGATGAATCTTTCCAACAAGATCAAAGGCCCAATGCTGAAATGGCCAATGAGATATAGAAGGAATGAGCTCCCTGCCTAGAGCATGTATCAGGTTACCATCTTTTTGACACTTTTCACATGACTTTTTATAAGCTATTGCATCAATCTGCATCGTAGGCCAATAGTACACTACCCTAAGCAACCTTCAAGCCATGGCAAGACCATTGGAATGTCCCCCACAAATTCCCTCATGAATGTCAACTAACACTTGGTCAGATTCTTCCTTCTCTAAGCATCTAAGAAGTGTTCCATCTAGACCCCTCCTATACAAATCACCAGCAATAAGGGAATGGCGAGAGGCATTTTGGGTGAGGTTTCTGCGTTTAGATCGGTTAAAGGTTTCAGGAATAATGCCATCATGAAGGTATGAG
Organism: Thuja plicata; assembly: GCA_018584345.1. Taxonomy (NCBI): domain Eukaryota; kingdom Viridiplantae; phylum Streptophyta; class Pinopsida; order Cupressales; family Cupressaceae; genus Thuja; species Thuja plicata. The sequence continues at coordinate 1,946,352 of MU226536.1, forward strand.
TAAATGACACCATAACGGGATGACTCATGACCAACAAGGGTACAAATGACATGGCTTTCTTGGGAGTCATAGATAGGGTGATGTAGCTCTTCCACCCGGAATTTAAATCTGGGTTCGTGTTTCTCTAACTAAAGGAGTGAAGCAAGTGTAGCCATAGCGTTAGCTGCTTTGTTTTCTACTCTAGGGATTTTCTAAAACATGACAAATGTGAAGTAGCGTTTCAAGGAATCAACCATTTTCTCATGTTTTTTTTTATATTCATCATTAACTTGGTTGATTATCAGTTGTGAATCCCCATAGATGTGTAACTCTATGATTCTCCATTATATGGTCATCTTAAGTCCATTTGTTAAAGCTTCATACTCAGCAATGTTGTTTGTACATGGGAACAATAATTTGTAAGTCTTAGGAATCGTGTACCGATGAGGAGAAACAAACAATACACTAGCTCCTGAACCGTTTTGCATAAAAGATCCATCAAAAAAAATCTTCCATGTTCTTTGAGTCAGATACATGAGGTGCTCATCTGGGAAGTCAACTTGAATAGGTGTCATGTCTTGTATTGGGAAATCAACCAATTGATTTGCTATGGCTTGTCCTTTGATTATTTTTTTCTCAATGTACTCTATGTCAAACTCTAAAAGTATCATCATCCATTTAGCAAGTCTACCCGTGAGAGCAGCCTTACCTAGCAAATACTTGAGTGGATCTAGTTTTTCTATGAGGTGTATAGTGTGTGCAAGCATGTAATGTCACAAATTTTGGGAAGTAAACACAACTGCAAGGAAATATTTCTCAATTCTAGTGTAGTTAACCTCATATGAAACAAGAGTACGACTAATGTAGTATATTTCTCTTTCTTTCCCATTTTCATCAAGTTGAGCTAGTAATGCCCCCAAGGAAGATTATATCGTTGAAATGTATAGAATAAGTCGTTTTCCTGGGATAGGAGGCATGAAAATAGGAGGATTGGCCAAGTATCTCTTGATTTGATCTATGCTCTTTCGACAATCCTCATTCTAAACACATTTGACTGCTTTGTGTAAGTTCTTGTTGAAGGGTTGAGCTCTATTCGCCAATTGTGAAATAAATCTCCTTATAGATTGAAGACTCCTCATTTGACTAATGTTTCTAGGAGGTGGCATATCTATGATTGCTTGGAATTTTTCAGGGTCCAACTCTATTCATTTTTCTGAAATGATGAATCCGAGTAGTTTTCCATAAGTGACTCTAAGTGAACACTTTTTAGGATTTAACCTTAGTTAAAACTGTTCCATGCAATCTAGAATGACTTCTAAATCATCTAAGTATGTGTCTCTTTCCTTAGACTTGGACAAGGTGTCATCCACACAATATTTCATGTTCTTATGCATCATGTCATGAAAGATTGTTGTCATTGCTCTTTGATAGGTGGCTCCTGCATTTTTCAATCCAAAAGGCATAACGTTCCAACAATAGGTACCCCATGCACAAGTGAATGCAGTCTTTTCTTGATCTTCAGGAGCTATCTTAATTTGATTGTACCCAAAAAATCCATCCATCAAGGAATAAATTTCATAACCCACAGTCATATCCACTATCATGTCTATATTGGGAAGTGGAAAGTCATCCTTTGGGCATGCTCTATTGAGATCTCTAAAATCTATGCAAACTCAAATGGATTTATCATGTTTAGAAACTGGTACAATGTTTGATATCCATTCATCATAAGCAATAGCTCTTATGAATCCTGCACCAAGGATTTTATCCAATTCTGCTTTGACTAGGAGAGCTATGTGAGGATGCATCTTTCTCAATTTTTGTTTAACTGGTTTGACATTTGGAGCTATGGAAAAGTGATGCATAATAAGATTAATTTCCAATCCTGGCATATCTGAATAAGTCCATGCAAAATTGATCTTCTTCTTCTGTAATAACTTGGTGTAAGCTTCTTATTCATGTGGAGATAAAGATTCATCCAAGTTTACTATCTGTGGAGCTTCATCTATACCCATATTCACTGCTTGTGTTGGTTCAATGAGCACAGAAGATCTATCTTGAAAATAACTAGGGAGATGACCAAGAACCTCATCCTTAGGCACCTCAGAGAGGTTTTCACCCATGAATACATCATTTATTTTTACTTTTTTCGGTTCTGACACCGCCACACAGTGGTTTTCACCATCAGAAATCTTATTCTTTTGATTTTATTTTCTTTTTATCTTGTGACTAAGGTACTTGATGTCTAGATCTGTCATGCTAGTAGTTGATTCACTGGTGGAAGAGACTATAGGTTCAATGGCATTTAGGTAACAGGCTATCTCATAATCATTGTGAAAAGTCAAGAGGTGGGGTTCTAGATAGCGTTGGGACCAATCAATAAGGTCAGGATGAATAATAGGTAGGTCCATGGCTAGTTCAAGGTTATATATGTGGATGATATTATCACTGGTGGCCGAAGAGTCAAAGTCTGTCAAGTATCCCTCTAAGCTACCCAAATCAGGATTCGTCCTAACAAGCGAAGAATCATCCACTAAGGCAACATGTGGGTTCCAATACTCTAATCCTATATGTGAATCATTAGCTACCTTAGGTTGGGAACTATAAGTATGGATTACATCAACATCCATGTCAACTGTAGAAGGTTCTGAGAGAGAATCCCATTCATACTCGTGTGAACTTGTGCCTGAACTATGACTAGGATGCTTACACCATGAAGGTTTTGGGCATCTTGATGTGGAAGATTTCATTTCATCAAAGGTATCACCTTCTCTTTCCATTAAATGAGAAATATTCTTACATGGGCATTCTCTATTAGGATATTCAATATCTAATTCATTTTGTTCTAAAGTTGCAACTAACGCGTGAGTGAATGGAATATCGAAATCTCCCCAAAGGAGATTAGTGGAAGGGACCCAATCTTCACACATGTCTTGCTAATATATCAAAATAGGAACATATTCTAGTTCATCATCGTTGTCCGACGCCTCAAAGATAGGATTAGTGTGCTTGTTATAATTCTCAAATCCTAGGCCAACCGTCTTTTTAGGCCTGCGCCCAAAAAAAGCATGATCAAGGGGTTCAAATCTTGCATCTAATTTGTGACTAAGAGGGCCATGTCCAGGATAGCCCATCTTCTTGAGGAAAGTATACCCTCTTCAATAAGCCTTAGGAGAGGGAGAGAATTTTTTGTTATACATGTATTTTTCTTCTCTATAGATCTAGTCTCTAACAAATGTTTCTTCTTTTTCATCTTGGATAGGCACTAAGGACTCTACAAATGTGCCAAACAATGTCATAGCTGAAGAAGAAGGTCTCTTTTCTTGTGAAGGATTTCCATAAGACCGAGGTGAGACTGGCAGTGGATTGAGGGAGTTGAGCTGATACCCCCCCATGCCAAGGTCTATTGACTTGATCTTGTCTCTACATTCAGTTAAAGTTGTATCAAAATCTTATGCTTCTGTATTGAGGGGAACATGAGCCCCTGCTAAAATTGAGTTAACAGACAAAGTGTTATCCCAAGGTATACAAACCTCTGTTCCATTGTAGGGTAACTTAACACATTGATGGTAGGTAGATGACACTACTTGCATATCATGAATCCATGGTCTACCAAGCAAAATATTATACGCAAGGGGTCCAACATCAACTATTTGGAATAAGATATGCTTTTCAAAAGGGCCAATCCTAATAGGAAGGATGGACAACCCCTTGGAACTTCTTTCTACCTCATCATAGGCTTTGATGATAATCCTTTTCCTTGTATCTATAACCTTTTCAGAATAACCCAACTCTTTCAACAAATTGAATGAACAAATATTTAGCCCAGCACCCCCATCTATTAACACATGCCTAACATGGGTTCTGTGGATCATGACCTCAATATGGAGAGCAAGATTATGTGGGTGGCTTAAGGCTTTATCATCATCCTCTAAAAAATTAAGGTAATGAGGGCTTGCAATGTGGTTAACCATGTTCTGGAATTGATCAACATCTAAGTTGTTGGGTACATTCGTTGCACGCAAAGAATCCACAACGACTTGCTTGTGTCTTGGAGACAATTCTAAAAGCTTAAAGATCAAAATCTGAGTAGGGGTTCTTTATAACTGATTGACAAGATTCTAGTTTGGATTAGGATCAATTATCGAATTTGAGATGACATTCATGGATTTCACTTTCCTTGGTTTACTTAACTGACCGGAATTGGGTCCTCTAATGACAACATGACCTTGACTTCATGTGACAACATTGAGGGCTTGCAATGAAACTCTAGAGTTGGGACCCCTTAGCTCCATAATAGGTTCTTCATCAAAGATAGGAGGAGAGTCCACATCTAGATCATAACCATAGGGATCTCTACCCCTCATCATGTTGACATTTTCCTCTACAAATCCAAGTATGTTGATAGTATTCTCCGCATCTGTGTAAGTGTAATTGATCTCAGCTTTTCCATTCTTAGCTTTAGAGGTTTCCCCCTTCTCATATTTGGGTAAAGGTTCCTTGAATGCCTTATGATCGGCATTAGTGTTCAATCCATCTATCTTAATTTTTCCATTCTCAATGAGATCTTGAATAATATGCCTGAGTTTGTAGCAGTGTTCAATGTCATGTCCAATACCATTGTGAAACTTGCAAAAGGATTTCTCATCCCACCAATGTGGCTTAACGTCAGGTATATGATGTTGCACAGGATCTTGAGGATGCACAAGATTTTTGGCAATGAGATTTTTCAAAACATCCTCATATGAATCACTGAGTTTCGCAAATTGACGCTTTTCTTTCCTTGGCCTTTCTTGGTATCTTGGCTTACTCTCTTTTTGATTAGATGTGTTCAGCTTCATGGCTTGAACAACACTAGACAAATGAAGCACATTTTGATTCTTGTGTTGGGAGGATTCCACAACTCCATCATTAACCACTTGTTTGTTCTTATTTCATTGCGAGTTTGTTTCTCTAGGAAGGCTTTCTTTTCACACTCAATTCTCTTAAGTCTTTCGCTCATATAAGATGTCTTGGGCGGTGAGCTTGGTCTTGAATTCTGAAACAAATTATTGGTGTATGTTGCATTGATGTGAGCATCATAAGTTACATCATTTTGGTTCTCATGTTGGGATTTCTCATCTTTATATGCTTGCCTCTTGCCTCTCTCATCTCTTTGATGTGCATCTAGATATCTGGTTGAAATCAAGGGTGAGGCTGGTCTACTGTCACGAGAGGAATTTCCAACCAAAATGGCATCTCTATTTCTTTCAAATATGTCGTTAAGGTTTCTATCCATGTCTTCCCTCTCTTGTCAAGTCATTGTGTAACTCATATCCATATTCAAGCGAGAAGATGCTAAGGGTGTTCCCAACTCACTAAGATGACTCTTGGAATCAAACCAAACTTCAGAATTGTTCCTAGGTGATTGATCAAATACAAGTTTTTTTTCCTTACGTCTTTGGCGATTTTGAACTAAGGGTAATTGGTTAAAGACAACTTGAGGTTGTTTTCCTTGATCTACTTGATATCTTGTTGTAACTGGCATGAAAGAAAATGTACTTAGCTGATAGGATGACCCTAAGAGACGTTGGTATCAAACTAGGATTTTAAAGGCATTAACTTGTCCAAAAGAGGTGATAAGATATAATTATGCAAGAGGTGTAAGCCAACACTACCAGAGAGGTGCCCATGTTTCAGCTAAGTATCCTAGCACATATGGATCAGGAGGATGATCTTACCCAAGTTATCTTGATTGAATTTGAATATATGAAAGTGGATGGACAAGAGATTACCAAAACTCTCCAAGTGTGTTATCAAAGAATCCAAAGGTTTATCTTCTCAACAAGGATAGTGTCTAACTCACCAACTAAAGAAAGGTCACTTGTGAAATCAAAGATTACTAACTCAAGAGGTCAAAACGCAAGAATCCAAAGCTAAACAAGCTTCTAACAGCGGGGCAAGTTCCAGATCGACCAAGGAAATGGAAAAATGATAGGACAATAGGCTAAGAAAGTTGATAATGATAGAAAATAGCTCACTGGTTTGGCAACAGAGGATATATTTTGCGTGACGAAATACTTTCTTGTGCGAAGATTACCACAGGACTGTGCAACATTTTGTAGTCTGATGCGAGGAAAGTAGACTGGTGTGATAGGATGACAACAAATTGATAGCAAGTTGGCACAATATCACTTGATGATTATCACTACATTACACGAAGAAACTCACAAGGCCACGCGAAGAACTATTTTCTCATGCGTGGTTTCTGACAGGAAGGACAAGGAACTCAATTTTGTTTGTTTTAAATAACCAAATAGATGCATTAACAGATTTTTCTCATGAATCAGGCACGCAAGACAGCAATCAAGGAGTTCAAAAATGTCTTCAAACAATGAGAAAGGGACAAAGCAACCTTGCACATGATCAAGAATAGTGACGTAGTATTTCTACTCCATAAAGATTCTACTTGTGTATGTTCTCAAAATGTTTTGCAATCACACACATAGTCCTAGAAAATAAAAAGTTGGTTGCACTATGGTTCTTAGTAATGGTCAAATCTACAAATTTTGCGATCTCAAGTGGGTTAAATCCAATCCTGGCACACCAAGATTTTGACACAGTCCGATAATTTAATCAATCAGGAGCTGCTGAGGAGATCTAACAACCCAACAAGAGACCACATCTGTGGAGATTTCTTCCACAAGGACATTTATATAGAGGTTGTTGCTACCATGGCAGAAATGGTTGTTACCACTTAAGGTTCCATCCAAGTATTTTACCCAATAAAGGGAGTGTCCACTATGTTTAACCCTCTCTAACAAGGAAGACTCACAATATGGACCACACAGGGACTTAGTTTGGATTCAAGGGTTCCAAGTTTCTGATTCTCCCAAAAGGGAAAAGAGCATAATCCTCTAGCCTCTTCACCTCA
>MU226536.1:1953388-1963560 GCA_018584345.1 Thuja plicata
AGATTCACATGTAAGACAAGAGAATGAATCCCACTCTCTCAAGATCACCACAAATAGTGTTCATAGGGCCTAATTACTATGTGAAACATATATGCAAGAAAACAAATCTAGGTTCATTCCTTTAGAGTAAAAATTAGAAATGTGATCTATGAAAGAAAGAAACACTCAAGCTAAACACATGAGAGGTTCATTTTTATTTATAAAATCCAAATATTATAGAGATTCAAGAAAATACCTCAATTCCAAAGCAACGCGCTTAGTAGATTTTACTGTATTGTTTCTTTTGTTGAGCTTTTCCGCGAAAGCAAGCCACGAACTCTCCAACAAGAAAGACAAGCAAACAAGCAAACAAGATATGCAATGTATATTCAACTTATGCAAAACCTAGGGTTAGATCTGAAAATAAATTTTTAGGAGCAATAATAACCAGCAAATAATCCAAATGACAACTCACATCATGCATTGAACCATGTGAAAAATAAGTTCAAGCTAATCATTAAATGCCCTTTTTTAATTTTGATTTTTGACCTAGTCAACAAGATTGGACCTATATGAGATGAATTCAGATCCCAAACCCTAAATGCAGAAAAAAGACCCATATTAAAAAATAGAGAGATTTCCAAAAATGTAAAATTTTTAGCAATATTTTCTGATTTGTGTCCTAGGGACCCTATTTATTAAAATAGACTAGTTTTTAAAGATCAGATTTTTAAGCCATTTTTTTTCATCAAAACAAAAAACACAGAGAACATACCCCCTGTAGAATTCCAAGAGATTTCTAGAAATGTAAATTTTCCTGAAAAATTCGCTGATTTGTGACCAGAAACAAATTTTCATGAAAAATCATAAAAATTTTATAAATCGCAGAAAAATGATCCGAAAAATCTGATTTTCAAACTAAGACACCTTTGCCCCAATGCCAACTTGTAAAAAACAATTCAGACAAAAAATCCAAGCCATTTGGGAGATATGATCAAATATTTCAAAAAGCCCTAGGTTTTGTCTTCAACTCATCCTGCACAAGGGTTAGGCTTGAAAAACTTCAATAAAATAACCATGTAAAGATTAGAAAATCTAAAAATCTGAAGAAAATGAAGGAAAATCAGGAGCATCATGCCCCATGGTGGGCGCCAAAAATGTGTGCTAAAAATGTGTCACACTTCTATGAGTCATTCCATCCAAGGTTGCTCAAGTATGAGGCCTCAAATATCGACTCATAGCTCCCTAGTCATGGAGTGCAAAGGTGTGTGATGAAGGCCCTAAGATTGACCTAGTTGTGCCTATGCAAGTACACCATGAAATGAGAAATTCAATGCATGAAAATAAAATCTATTCTATATGATAACCATGCAATAAAGGAAATTAGTCTAAATGATAACAATGTAAGATTAATCTATGAAAGGAAATGTGCAAATTTAATCTATGAAAGTAAACATGATTCTAAGCTAATATGAATTTAATCTAAATGGATGCTATGATGCTTGAAAGAAGAATACAACAAGATAGAAGTTGTAATATCCAAGCTTGAGTGTTCAAATCCTTCTCCAATATTGCTCTCCAAACCTGCATCATAATAATAGCCTAAAAATCTAAGTCATGAATGAGAAGGAGAGGGCTCCTTATATAGGAAAGTGAACGGTTGAGATTAAGAGGCAAAAATAAATGAGCAATGGTGGAGATTAAATCTTGATTGATCCATGTGCTCATTAAAAGCAAAAAACCCACCACTTAGAAAGATGTGAAGAAAAATGATTTTTACTTAATTTATTTCCCTTTTCATCAAATAAAGTGCTTTAAGTGGGGATTTTTATTTATTTAATTAAAAGAGGGGTTTTCTTTTAATTAAATAAATTAGAAGAATTTTATTTAATTAAATGGGAGGAATTTATTTTAATTAAATAAGATGAATTTTATTTAATTAAAAGGGAGATTAAATCTTTTAATTGAATAAAAATGATCAAACCTTAGGAAATATTGAAATAATTGAATTAATTATGATATGATCAAGGAAATGGATTTGAATTGAAAATGTTGCAAAGCATTGATTCAGGAATTTGATAAATTGATAAATTGAAGAATGCGGCCCATAGTCTAGGCGACCATTTTAGGGTGCATACAAGTGTTTATACTTGCAAAGATTTTTGATCTGCGTAGAGTGCTCTGTGTCGAGTTGTGGTCACTCTGTGATCCTATTTCTTTCTACTCAAAAATAACTCTTCATCGCTCTGCTCTGGTCGTGGTGAACAATGAGACTGACCAGTTGCCTTTTTATATCTGTTTGACCTAAACATGTATCATTAATGCTTACCAACTCCTCGATGTGTGAAGATGGATTTCATCAGTTAAGCCTTCAAAACTTTCCTTTGGTGATGACATGATGTTTTGGTTGGTCATTATACCTCTTGCCTTGACCGATGGGTTTCGGTATTGAAAACCACTTGTTCACTTTTCTCAGTTACCGATGAGGCTTGGTTTATACTAGCAACTTTGCTTTTAACCGATGCTTCTCGGTAAGTGTCGGTAGTCTCAGCTTTCAGTGTGTACCGACAGATTTCGGTATGTATGCCTGAAAGAATAGTTATCACATATTTTAACAAGTAATACCATGATGTATCTTTCTTATGCTAATTTGGCATTTAATCAATATATTATGGAACTGATGTAAAATAATTTGGGTAATGCAGTTCCATACTTGTTCCGCTTAGGTGGGGGTGCTGATGTCACCGGATCCATTGGATGGGGTGTCACCATTTGTATTGCTCGGTCCAGCTTCATCATTGTGTGAATATTTTCTCCACATTTTTTCTCTTTCCCTCTGGATGTCTTCAATGGTGTTCCCATTGGGCTATGTGCTGGTCTTTTTCATTCGGTCTCTCCAGTCTTTCTTGAGATGACTAACTTTACGACAGTGTAAGCATGCCATTCTGGGGTTAGTCCAACCTCTAGACTTTCTAGTCCACTATCTCATATAGTTTGCAACAGTGTGACCATATCTTCCACATGATGTACAATTTGTCCAAGTGTTGTAATCCCATACATACTGGTTACCGACTCTCTTCGGTTTATAAGGAGTTTCTTGACCTTTAGGATTCCATGCTTGCCTTTTCTTTTCCAGCATTCAAGAGTTGCGTGCCCATTCATTTTTCAAGTAGGATGGTATTTTTTCATGTAGGTTTCCTTCTTTGGTTGTTTCATCTCAAACTTACATTCATATGCTTTATGTCCTTTCTTGTTACATTTATAACAAAATCCCATGAATGAAGATGTAGATTTAGGAATACCTTTCATTTTTCCTCTGCATACATTTGATGTATGGCCTTGATTTCCATAGTGATTTCATGTAGGATTTCTTGGTCTTGAATTTGTATAGACATTATTTGGATCAGTTTAATTAGATGATTCTCAATTCTTGGTAAAATGTAGAATGGTATTGTTGTTGACTCTTCGTTGTCCTTCAAGAAAATCATCCATTCTTTTATTTCTTTCTTCAGCTTTCTTGATAATTTCATTATGCTGCTACTGAATTCTTATTTCATGTTTCAACTTTTCATTCTCATCTCTTAGCTCACCGATAGCTTCTATTCTTTCAATGAGTTCAACATTTATTATGTTTTCCTCTTGAATCATAAGAATAATCTGATTTGTTATCTCATGCTGATGCTCTATAAGTATTTGTATTTTAGACTCTTTTTCTTGTAGCTTTTCTGTAATATTTCTTCTATCATCAATAGCTAGTGTTGTTTCTTTCTCATCTTGTCTAGCATTGTTCATGAAATCAATCATCCTTACCATCTATGTCTCTTGACCAATTTGCAGAGATTTACCATGTCCAACCAGATGTAGATTGATTTTAGCTAGGCTAGTGATGCTTTCTTCTGATGTATTTGATGCTTTAATTGTAGTTGATCCTGAAGACTCAAAGAAATTTGGTATCTCTTCCTCATGATAATTTGTCTCATTACAACGAGATGCCATAATCTTTCTTTCATCTAACAACTGTCTCATGTTGATTCTGGCTTCTTTATACAATTCATAGAACATCTAAATTTCTAGCTTCTTATTTTCAATATTATTATCAAGTCTATACTTCTTCATTCTATGATATTTTCTCTTAAGCCTTTAAGATTTTCCAAAGAAGAGACTTAGCTCTGATACCAATTGTTAGAATTAATGGGAAGTGTGTACTGAGAGGGCAGGGGCGAATCAGTACCTCTAGAACTTGTGTATCCTTTAATCAATTAACCTTTGTAATCAATTGTATATCCATTCAATCTGATCTATCTTGATGTGAGTTATATCAATTCATAACATTAACATACATGTGAACATTCATGAAAGTAATTGACACATATCACAAGATACGATATCGTTGAAAACTCCTATTAGGAAGTAAAAACTGTGGTGGGGATGACACCCACAAAATCTTCACTATCTGGAGATTAGAAGGGGTCGGTTAAGGCTTACAATTTGATCACTTCTGATGATCTAACCAGTTAATAGTATCTGTGGAAACCTGTTAAAGTCTACTCAGTTAAGAGCTTTAGAACCACTGTTAAGTGTGCACTCAGTTAAGAGATTTGTAGTTGGACTGTTAAATCCACCTTCCTTGAAAGGATTTTTACACTTTGCTCCACTTGTTAGAATGATAGAAAATTAAAAATTAACCTGGTAAATGCAATCTCCTATTGCAGATATAGATCCATTTAAGTTTACATGAATGATATTATCAGCTAATGTGATTGATTAATACCTCTGATTCTTGGTAGCCTCTATTCTTGGTTCTTGCTAACCAAATTAACCTTTTGATATTCTGGTTCTTGAAAATTTCAATCTAATCCATAGATGTGCTCGTATGTTTCATTCATCCTCTCTTTCACATTCACATCCTTATATAATGAATGATTACATCATCTATTTATAATATGGATTGACATCATCAAGTTTCACGAAAAACAATGTTAACTCTAAGATCAGGTTTACAACTTGTACCTTGATCTCCTAGTCTATGTGTTTTAAATAAGTTAGACTAATTAAAGCACTTACATTCATGTTTCTTGTCCCTAAAGATATGGATTTAAAAAAAATTAAAGATCCTATAAATAGAATAAGATTGCTTTATCTGACGTGGAAGTCAGATCCACTTTTTGCGGGCTGTAACTGATTCTCAGTTCCTGACGGTCGGTTATGCTTCTGAAATAAGTTTTCTGTCTTTTAGTTTTGTTCTTTTGGTTGCTCTTTAACTGACTCTTTGGTTTTCACTTTATTTGTCTCTCGGTTTGCACTTTATCTTGCACGTCGGGTCCCTCTTTATCTTTTTGTCATGCAATTTTTGTGATCTCTTTGTATCTAATTTTTTGGTTTGCTCTTTGTTCTGTCTTTCAGTGTATGCTTACCAAAAGTTTTGTTTGCATACTAATGGAAAATTAATGTCATCATACAAAAGACAAAAACCCTTCATTATAATTTTTTTTAACTTGGGTACCAACTTTGAATCCTTAACTTGATGACGTTGATGCATATAGCCATTTCAATTTTGAAGTTGTCACTAGAAGACAAATCAACAGTTTGAAATTTTTGAAAAGAGAAAATAAAATAGATGAATATAGATAGAAATGATCGCTTTCTTTCATATGTAGATAGACCCCTATGACTATACTTAGTTTGGAAAGGCTCTATATTGTGTGGAGCTTCACTCTATATTATATTCACCATCACACTAGCGAAGCTATGAACATATAAAGTTTATAAAGATGATCAATGTAATTATGGCTTGAATTAGTATCATTTGTGGCATTGATATCCTTCATTTTATATTCCAAAGAAAACATACCCTCAAGAAAAAACTGGTGTTATCAACAACAATGTGTTATCATCATTTATGAAATCCAAAGCCTAAGGTTACAACTGTGCAAATTCACTCTTTCATTCATTTTGTTTCTTCAGGTCATCATTGTTGTTGAAGAATGAAGGAAAAAATAATTTCAAGCACTTGATCATACTCACTAATTTCTTCAATAAGTATGTATCATGATACCTCTTGTGTTTATCCAACCATTTATCTACTATTTTCACAACAATATCATCAACAAGATCTTTCAACATGAGCTCATCTTTTTTATTCCAACCTTGTTTGTAGCCTGGTGTGTTCTCTCAGTGCATTATAGGTCCTTAGATACACTACCTATAATTTGTTAGCATACGCAATTGATCTTTCAAATATTTTATTCACTTGTTCATAAGTAATACTATATTTGGCAACTTTTATCTGGACAATCATCCATTCTTTGTTTTGGAACTTCTCTGCCCAATTTTTCTAGTAAGTTCTTTCAGTTGTCATTTCCATGAGAGCCTTTTTTGAGACAATTTCTTGCTAAAAGGAACCAAGAGGAGATTCCAACTTTTCTTTCAACTTGGTATTCTCCTTCCTTAATAACTCATTTTTAGCTGCATAATGTCTATTCTCATTGATCAATTTCTCCATATGTTCTTTTGAAAACTTTGCGGCATGAATTGTTAATGTAGACACTAAAATTTGTCCATTACCCTTATCCTAGCTGATTAGGAAGTGATTAGGTGGGAGATTATGGTTAATTAGTGGCAAGTGGGGTAGAAGGATGGGTTAGGTTAGGGAAGTGAGGTTAGGTGAGGGTTAAAGTTAGGATCCATGTGCTCAAATAGAATTAAATGCAATATTTAATTCCAAGTGCGAGAAAAGGGATAAGCTAGGTTAGTTTAATTAATCTAGGAATTAATTAAACTTTAGGAAATGGGAATCCCAATTAAATAAATGTGAATTTGTTTAATTAAAGGTGGGATAAGGCTAATGTAATTAAATAAATTTAGATTTATTTGATTAGGGATAAAGGTTAAGTCAAAGAATTAAACAAATAAAAAATATTTATTTAATCGGCTAGGATAAGGGTAATGGAAAAAATTTTAGTGTCTACAGTTAAATTTGTAGAATCAACAAGGTCAATATCATTCAAAATTTGGATAACAAGTTGTCCATATCTTTTACTTGGATCCTCTGTTACCAAAGGTCTCTTCCTAGGAGGATAGATGAGCCAAATAGCCAAAGCATACTGATCAGGGTTATACCCTGAGCCTGTGCATATCTTATCATTTGTTTCCACACTTAATTTCACTGTCATGTTTTTATTTGACCTTGGAATATCAAAGGCACAACTAAGATCCCATCCTAAAAATATCATGACACCTTCTTCTTGTAGCAATTTTCTCCCCTTCTCAGGTTTCATATCTCTAATTTCCTCAAAAACCTTATCTTGCAACTCATTACAACATTGTGATTTAATTTCTATTTTTATCTATTTGATCTTTTCCTTAACTTGTCTGCCTTTATATTCTAAAAGGAATGCCTTGAACTCAAAATAATTAACAAAAGAGTCATCAAAAATAAAATTGTTACTTGTGAAGTGCCTCACATCATCATACAATTGATAAGAGGGTCCTACTTATATGACAATTTATATCCTCAGGAGGTTCATACTCTTTAATCATTTCTTTCACAACATCTTGATACTCACCATCAGTATCACTTTCTTTTTCTTCTAAATCAGCTACATCAACTGAAAAACTAGCTTTAGGGGTTGGTTGTGGAGACATGAAAAATAGGAGGCATAGCCTCTGCTTCCATTAATTGAACATCCTCTTCATGATGTTCTTCTCTTATTCTCCTAAGATCCTGAGAAGGAATACCACATGTTAGTTCTAGTTCATTCTAAATCATCATCTCCACTCTTTTAATTGGATCCACTTATTTAGTAAAAACACCTTTATATAATGAATTGTGCTTCACTCTCCGCCTCTCAGCTATTGTGATCTTTTTATGCATATCAATTCTCCTAGTAACATGAGCTTCATGTATATTTTTTATTAAATCATCATTGAAAAATTATACATTTGAGTTTCCACTCAAATTTTGTGCCAATTTACTATTTTTGATAAAAGGATCGAACCATCTTCTTGCATCACCAATTGGAAAACCATAATAACTAAATTTTATTCTATAAGAGCATACCATTCAATAGCCATTAATATAAAATCTCCAAAACACATAATAGCGAGTAGAAGACTCTATTTTTTATGAGACTTGAAATGCATGAAATGGGTCAACACTATATGTGCACTAAGTCCCTACTAAAGACATGTTATCCTATAGCTTAAAGGAAAATAATGCTAAAAGGAAAATGCGTAAAAATGAAGTAATTTAAATTCTTCTCAAAACTCAATGCTAAAGCTAAAATCATGCAAGTAACTACAAAAAAGTTCATGATAATCAGATAGAAAAATACTGTCTTCTTTGGCTATGGGAACTGTCATAGGAAACTAACTCTAGTGGTTGCAGGAACAATCAAACTCTAGACAGTAACTTTAACTAAAATCAAACTAATGTAGAAATGAAAAGGGATAAATCATCAAGTGGTCCCCCTTGGATGATTATATCCAGAACTCAATTACACACTATAAACTCATAACTTCGTCACTTTATTCATTCGTCCAAAAAGTGTTGTTACATATCATAGCTGAAAACTAACTAAAACTATATTTGAACTAAAAATTAGATTGTTACATGAAATTGAACTCTATTCTATCTGGATAACCTCTGAAGAAGTTCCAACTCCTTATTTATAACGAAAAATACTAACTAACTAACCACTAAAAAATCAACGCCCAAAGGAATATGCGGATAAGAGTTATTACAGAACTAGGAAGAAGGAAAACTATCCATCAAATGAGGAAAAACTAATTGTCCACTTACATAAGGAGTAAATATAGATATCCACTACTTCCTAGATCTGTTCCACATTAAGAATGATGATTAAAGTCCTTGAATTGCTCCAAATGAACTATAACCAATTCATGATTTGACAACTTCAAATGTTGATCTTTGTTGAACGGTATTGACTTGGTCCTCAAAGTAGGGTTCTTCTTGAGCGCCAATTCTGATTGTGTTTCTCCATTAATCATCATGCACCATGACATTAATATGCATAAAAGATATGCAATATATATCCAATTATTGTTAGAGTAACCATTCATTAAACCATAATTAGGATTAACATATATAAATTGCATATATATAACTATATAAGATTGTTTGTCATCCACTGAGGTGATTAAGGTATAAGTTTAATGTTCGTGATACCAAGTTCATAAAACTAACCAAAGACACCAAGAAACCAAAAACCTATGACCAAAATAGAGACAATACAACAAGAATTGATAAACATTGAGCCATTATTTGGGCTTATTATTACCCCCCAATTAGTCTCTTGTTGGTCCTCCATCAACAATTTTTTTTCTAATCTGAGCATGTATTCTAAATTTGCCAATGTTTCTCTACCTTTCCCCTCTTGACTGCAGGTTCCAGTAGAATCCTTTCATTTTCTCCAACCTTTCCAATCTAGAGGCCTCTTATTTCTCATCATAGGAACCCTCATTATCCCTACAACTTAGTAATGGTCATAGAAGTATGGGTGACTGAAAGATGAGAGGGAACCAGTCTTTATCCTTTGTTATTCCCAAGTTTATATACTTAGGTGTCATCTGCACAGCTGCACTAAAATTGGGCAATGAACGTGGTGTAATGCCCACCTTAGCATCTTCCTATGTTAGACTGACAGGACTATTGCTTTGACACTTTGGATTTTATGATGGACTATGGTTATTATTTAGTTAGCATTTTATGAGACATTTGAATATATAAATTTGGTTATTACAATATTAAATGAGTTATAATTTAATGATGAATGGCTAGAAATGAACTATCAGTAAAATGTTTTTTTACATTGATTTGTGTTATGATGTTTATATTATGATTTAACCCTACTGACCCTATTATGATTTTATTTTCATTGTTTGATGTGAGTGTAGGATGATGAGGGGCAGTCGTAGTAACTCCTACGGGAGATCCACACGATGTCGCACTCTCCCTCGTTTGTTACTGTCTATTTTTATTTATATATTTGTATATGCATATCAGTTGGTGATGCAAGATGCAGGTACCAGGCATTGTCTCCACCTGGCTACATAGGTCTGAGCGTGCCTTCAAAATCCTCAAACTGTTGATGTGTGGAGATTTAACCAAGATACTCTCGAGTTTACCCTTGGACTTAGAATTCTGTTTAGGGAGTTATCCTTGTTGGGGTAGT
>MU226536.1:1990549-2002267 GCA_018584345.1 Thuja plicata
TTATAGATCTTTTTAAGACTGACAGACTCATTTTGTAATCAATTGTTGTTTTAATATGAGCATTACCCACAGCAGAATAAATCTCCAATCTGAATTTCATAGCCTGAGCATGGATTTCCTTCCCTTGCCGACCATATCCAAGGCTAGCACAAGCCCACAATGCACTTGTAAAAGTCAGCTCATCTCGTTCAGTGCACATCCCTTGCATTCCAGAGAAAAGTTTCAGTGTCTCTTCACAGTGTCCATCCTGCAAATAATATTGAATAATAAAAAAGTAATTTTTTTTTTGTTTTACTTTGTAACTGTCGCAATTGCGACGTCCAGCCCTTGAATTGTGACGGGGATGCTGTAGCGGCGACACCAAACGCCCGTGGCAATTGCATTGGAATCCGTCGCAATTGCGACGTCAGCCAAGGGGATTGCGACGGGGTTGCTGTAGCGGCGACGCCAAAATACCGTCGCAATTGCATAGGGATCCGTCACAATTGCGAAAAATTCCACAAGAATTATGGACAGATAACGCCAGAATAAAGAGGCAGTATAGCAACAGATATCTGTCATAATTGCAACGAATTCCACAAGAATTATGGCCAGTTAACGCCAGAATAAAGTGGCAGTATAGCGACGGATATCTATCGTAATTGCGATGGGTGATGACAGACGTCGTAATTTGCGACTAAAAATGAGCGACGTCTACTACTGTCGCACTGGCGACACATGGCAGTCGTAATTGCGACACATAGCCGTCGCAATTCGATGCCAAATGTATTAGTGCCAATTGATAATATAAACTATGAACTAAATCAAGAAGCATGCACATCAAACTACCACTTTGAAGAAGTTCTACTGGTTTATCCGAGGGACTAATTGTAAAATGATAATGAAATAATTGCACATGTGAAAGAAAAAAGGACTTATCTTTATTTGATCTTGGAAAATAGTGCAATAGAATTCAATTTTGTAGTTATTGATCAATTTATCTCATCTGACTATAGTAATGTAGTAAGTCTTGTTCCCCTTTTGTGGTTATCTTGGTATCCTTATAAATATGAAATTGAAAGGATGCAAACAAGCTTCAGATCAACATGATTGCTCCTAAGAAACACCTAACCCTAAGATCAATAATTGAATACTAATGATTACAATAATATAATGTTTGATTATCCTCGCTTGATAACAAATGCTAATTGATTAGATCTTATAGTAACAACTCAATAATCTCTTCATAGTATGTCTGAGTCGATGACTTAAATAATGGATCTGCATCAAGATGGTAATCTGACCGTATATCCATCCATAGTCTATCTCATGAGCATGTCGACCACATAGATATATCTACACATGATAATGAAGATATTTTTGACTCCACATATTCTTTGGTGCGCGATCTCTGGAATCAAATATGTCACCTTTTATCCACTGCGACCATGGCATTGATCATTCCTCTGTGATCCCTCTTCATCATGTCTACATGTGAACATTTGTCATGACATTGAGAATCTAGAGCGTCTGATCAAACCATGTTCACCACCTTTACAATCTACATGGAAAATTCTAATCATCAAACAATAAAATAAACCCTAAGTATAGTAAAAAGTAATAATGCCATGTAATAAGTCAATTTTGATATTGTCATCAATGTTTTTTGTCTTTTTCCCATCCCTGCCACATGTCGAGTCTTTCGCTACCACACAATGACTAAACCTCATTCATTTTTCCATCACGTCATTGCGCTAAGCCATAGATCTTCCATCTTATGGTCACAGATTTCCCTTAAATGCTTTTTTTATTACTTGATCATCTTTTCATGCTCGATTAAGTCTCAACCATTAATTTAAAGCACAAGATAAAAAGATGTTTGTAAGTACTCTATCTTTTAATTTAGTTTATGTGCCTCTGTGTAATCCAGTCATTCTTGTTCTACCAAAAAAATATAGACACATGTGTCCCTGTTGTTCCACCTGTATATCTTGGCAGACGCGGGACACCTATCATCCTTTTCACCTTCGTATGATGTTTAAACGGTGTGCAGTTTGAGATAGTGTCATCGCGCTTGACCGTTGGGTCAGATCCTTGTATGATCGGATACGACTCAATTTGAATTTAGTCAAGCGGGTTCCATATGAAACACGGTGATTATTTTTTGGTTCCATGTTAAATAAAGAGTCTGTGTGTACGTCGGGCATGAATTTTCAAATGTCGACAGCTCTGTTTGACTATTTCTTTCTCTATGGGGTTGAGATCTGTGAGCTTCACCACCCCGTGATGGATGGAATATCACCATTTATTCACTACCCCATCACACAATAGGTATATGAAGGGTAAGTCTATGACCACGTGGTTACGACAACTTTATTTGGATTTTGGTTATGTTAGCTTTATATCTGCACCAAAGGGGAAATAAGAAGAAATAAGTGGCAGACAAGAATAATTGTTAGAGACATAGATTCAAACAATATAGAAATAATAAAAGACATAAAGAAAAGCATAATATATAAATCAAAGAAGCTATAGATGATAAACAAATAAGTGAAAGAAAATACTTCCCTGATTGATTATGAGCATAAATCAATCTGCAAATCTGGGTTCCACCAGAATCTCAGAAAATAATTTAACCACCCATAATTCTTGAAGTGTGTCTCACATACTAGGTCCTAAAGAAACATGTTATGAACCATGGGTTCATGTCGTACAGGTGTTCCTCACATGGATTATACCAATGTTTTTCTTCAAAATTCTACTTAAAAAGGAAAACTCCCCACAATCTCTCTCGAACTGATGCCTCAAAATCTCTATAAGTTCTTAATTTGAGCTCCCAAGAACCTTAACACTTTCCTGCAACTATACCTTCTGTGACTTCAAGTTTCTCAACAAAACCTTCTATTATTTCTAAATTGGGAATTACAGGTATACGCAATCATAAAAGATAGTCATTTAAAGCAATTTGATGGAGGAAACAAGAGTTAATAAGGGAGTACATAAGAAAAAGATTTCATATGCCTTAAACTATCACATCAATCCTTTAAAAATTAAAAAGAGCTTGCAGTTTAAAATAATTATTTGATATTATTTCATATGGACATGGGTTTACGTAGCCTAAAAACTAACGTGGATATTGTTGGAATAATGGAAGGGTGTGTACTAAGAGGGGTGGGGTGAATCAATTCCCTTAAAAACTTTTACCAATTAACCTTAGTACTATTTTCTTGCATAATTGACCTTTGTAGCTTTCCTACTTCATGCATGCAATATCATATCATAAGTGTAAATGCATGTAAACAAACATTGAAACATTCATGAAACTATTGACACATGACACAAGTATTAGGTAACATAGAAACCCTTGTTAGAAGGTAAAAACTATGGTGGGGATGAAACCCAAAAAGATTCACTATCTACAGAATGGAAGGTTCATGTTAGGGCTACAAGTTGTGATCACTTCTAATGATCTTACCCTGTTAGGAGTAACATGATAGACTTGTTAAGTCTACTTAGTTAAGAGATTTCAGAAACACAATGTATGTGTGAACTCGGTTAAGAGATTTACATAAAGACTGTTAAGTCCACCTTATTGAGGGATTTTTTCTATTTGCTACAATTGTCAGAGAGTAGAAAAAAATATAGATGGCTTGATAGCTTGCAATCTTGAATTTTTGATTATAGATCCATTAAGTTCACAAAATTGTATATCACCTATTGTGATGGATAATACCTCTGTTATGCTCGGTAGCCTTGAATGTAGTTCTTCATAACTGAATTCTTCTTTATCTGTCCTTCTACATGAAAACCTTTTTTGGATCCATAGATGTCCTTGTGCGGCTACAATCATCATGTTTTTGATTGATTATACATCTATATATACAATGTTTTGACCTAATTAGGTTTTACAATTTTCTTGAATAACTCTAAGATCCAAGGTTTACAACTTGACCTTGATCTCCTAGTTTGCATGAATACAATCAGTTAAACTAATTAAATACATCATTTACGCTTTTCTTGATCCACAAGAAATGGTTATCCAACTAAGAAAAAAGATATTTTAAAGACTAAAGTTCTTTAGATGATGTGTAATTCATATCTGCTTTTCTCAGTGTTAAAACTATCTTTCGGTTAGACTGGTGCTCGGTAATGTCTCTGCTCAATGTTCAGAATGTTTTGGTGACCACTATGCTTGGTGAACACTGCACTCGGTGATCACTATCACTTAGAGAATGCTAACCGACCAACCAAAACTATCTGCTTGAATACTAATGACAACTTATGATCCTTTAAGGATTATTAATCTCCCCCTTTGGCTTTAGTATAAAAAACTGATATGTATAGTATATACCAAGTTATTTACTTATACAATGACTCCCCCTATGTGCATTCTCTCACTATGTAGATACAATGTATGTACATGTTTTTCCCTTTTCAATGTAATGTACATGTGCATTTCCCCCTTTTTTGAAAGTAATGACAAAGATGTATAACTTACAACTTGTCAAGAATGTATTAATGAGATTGCTTGATGTCTGCCATCAACTTTTTCTATTTCTCCTTCAGGTGCTCTAGGGTCATGTGCTCCAATGTAATTTGAGCGTGCATTTCAAAGACGCTTTCAGCTAATGACATCTCTAGGGTGGAAATTAGAGTCTTTTTCGTAGTCATATGTGTCATCAGCAATGTGAGACTCAGTAGTAACATGGATTGTAGCTCATTTACTTCATCTCTGATTTTGCTTTCTTCCTTTTGTATTTCAAGTCTTAACCATTTAGATTCAACTAGCTTTTTATAATTCAATTGGAATGGATTTGGCTCAGATGAAAGACTTTATGCACTAGCTTTTAGATCTTCATTCAACTTATCTATTTGTGCATCCTTCTCGGTGGTGAAGTTTTCAATAGTACATAAATTTTGAACTAAGGTCTGAAATAATAGGATCTAGTGTAGTTACTAGTTCAAAAAGTTGCACCTTCTTTACTACTACTTCTTCGCTTATTTTCTTTGTGAGCCTGTAGTATACTTTTCTTCTGCTCTTTCCTCAATGACCTTCTTAGCGTCTACATTCTATTGTGTTATTGCCTCGATCAGAACTGCTAGTTGATCAATGATGGGTGCATTTTGATCAATCTGTGTGTCAGGAACTATTTGCAATAGAATTTCATTTGTTGTTTCCAGGACTTGTGTATTTTTGTGTTCCTTTTTGAGATTTTTCTATTTTTCTTTCCTTTTGCATAGCTCCCCATACCTTGATAATGACTCAGGATCAATTTTTCTCTGATCGCAGCCAGGTATGCCTATTATCTCATCAAGGGTAACAAGGGATTTACTTTTCTTGTTCTTCTTCTTCTTTGAAATGTTGCTTGATGTAGGGGAATGAGGAATTATAGCAAGACCCTTTTGTTGCTTGGTTTTTGTCATTGATTGCTTTGGAGGTGTGGTTCCTTGGCCAGGTTGCTCGGTCAATACCTATTGGTCGATGGTATAAGTCTCTACATCAACCTTGTCTTGATTTGTAACCTTGTCTACCTTTCCACTGTCTTTGGTGGGTTCATCACTTGGTTTATCCTCTCCATTTTTATTTGTCTTTTCCCCTTGTTCATCACCTTTGTCCATTGGTTTGTTTGTTTTAGGCTTAGTTGTTTTCTCCTTTGCTTCAGTTATTATATTGATAACTTATATCAATAAAGGCATACTACCTAGTATTTGTGCTTGTGTAACATTTGTAGTCCTATTCCTTTGTTTTCTTGGTGGAAATATTGATATCTTCATCAGCCTTGATATTATCATCAGAATCTCCTTGAGTTATATCTTTTATTGTGATATCTGTTGTTTCACCTAATGATTACAATATTTGAGGAATATCACCCATGGCCTTACTTGCCTCTATTTTCAAATTAATAGGATTGACATCCTTAGTGTCATTGATAAAAATGTGCTCGGGGCTCGGTGTGGCCTCCTTCTCCTTGGTGTGAGTAGTCTTGGTTAGAGATAGTACCTGCTCTGCTGGATTAAATATTTGTGTCCAAATCTTATTTCTATCAATGTTAATATCCTCGAGCTTGGTCTGCAATACCTTGTATGCTCTTATTTTTGTAGAAAATTTCTTTGCATGCTCATGCATTTTTTATTTAATTTCTTGATCAATTTTGGAATCGGGCATGAAATTAACTAAGATTCTCTCTCATCTATTTTTCCATGTGCAATGCATATGTCCACCTTTCTGATATTTTATCTTGTAGCTCCTTTGGAATATGATTTCAAATTTGAAGAGGTACATATTTGTATGCTACCATCATTTTAATGAATGCTTCTTCTATTTTGGTATGATCCTTGGTAGACAGATTTACCCATTATCTAATCTTGTGATGTGATATACTGCATGTATTGATGATTGACTCTGCAATTTCATCAATTGTATTTGGTATTATGGCCTTTTCTGCTTGTATCCTCTGTTCTATTTCTTCTTTCTTATCATCTCTTCCTCTTACATATCTCTTTTGTTTTCTTGGTTCTTGTTTCTTGGTTGAGGCTTTTCTTTTCATATATGTTTTCACTGTGCCTTTCTTTAATGGTGGTGAGTCTACCTTAGTTGTTTTTCTTATTGTCCTAGATGTAGTTGTTACATCAGTAATCTTTGATTTCTTGGCCTTTGGTGGCTCTGCATCAGACTCGGTAGACTCTGAATCACTTATTTCTTTTCCTTCATCGACAAGTGACTGTTCCTCGGTGATATCTGTTGTTTGTTCCAACTCTTCGTTAGTTACTGAGATTTTCCTCCTAAGTGTTTTTACTATTTGAGTTTGCTTCTTCCCTATCTTCTTAACTACTAATCCAATCTTTATTCCTAACTTGGCTTCCTCATATGTGCCAAATCTTCTTATAGATTTCTCAACTAGTCCATTTAGTAGGGCTTCAATGGCTTATGTATCCTGATCTATGTCAATTTCATATTCCAATGGTGGTAACCATGTTGTTCTTGGATTGGAAGCTTTGATGAGTGTAGTGTCAGTTTCAACTACAAAGCATATCTCATCTTTGTATTGTTCCACCAACTGTGCAGGGATACTCATCCTGTTTTGCATCTTATCCTTAAATTTTTTGAAGCATGTATCCAATAGTGGAATGAAATTGTCTCCTAGTGATTTAATGTAATCACTAATATATGATGTGATCAATCAGTTTGTGTCCCAAGTGACATTACTAACTAAAGGAAAGAAGTTCTGAAAGTAAAAGAGTGTGCACATTAACAAAGAACCAAACTTACATGTATTAGATCAGGCTGATCTAATTGTTCACATGTTTTCTTCCAGTTGCTTCAATAGTAGCTCAACTAGGTCTAGTTGCACTCCTTTCTTTAATATCTTGTATGTTGTGTCAACTACTCCACAAGAAACACTGTTTATTCTGCTCACTTGAAAGAACTTGTAACCAATTACCTATGCACTAAATTTCATCTCAGGGTCGGTGATTGAATTCACTTTCAAACCTATGTCGTCCCATTCAGCTCCAGTTAGCTTTTCAATCTCTGGGCATCCAGGGTGCCTTAGGGATTTTGTCTTCTTAGTGATTAGATATCTTGTTACTGCATGAATCACATCCTTTATGATTGGTTTAGATTCATCTAGCCACATTTTACCATCATGCAATCGGCTGAGCATAATATGAATCTATTCTATTTTGAATTCTTTCAGGAACAATAGGGCATTGGTTAACCCTTTCACTTCGATATGTTTGTACTCATCCTTCAAGTTTTTATCCTTGCATAGCTTTTGATAAGATTATTCAAGTTCAACGTCTCCAATCTCTGCAAATTTACAGTGAATGTATGCTTGGATGTCTTCGACCAGCAAAACCCTAGGTGGGATACTTGAAAATTCTCCCTTGTCATCGGGTTGAGAAGCAACCTCAAGGAAGAACTTGTAGTTAGGTTCTTCATAGGTCAAGTTCTTGATAAGAACAACCTTCTTATCCTTTTCCATTTTGATCTTCAAGGTTCGGGAAGTGGTTTCCATTTTTTGTAAAATTAGGGCTTCTGTGTAAATAACTTGATAGCTTGGTAGGTCTAGATTCTCACTAGAGGTTCGCGATGAGTGCTTGAAATTTGTTGGAGTTGCTTTGGAGGTGCTAGAAATCACTTCACAATTTTTTCATTTTGAATCACTCTTCTTGCTCTGTAATTTTCTCTTAAATGTTGGGTGAACAAATGAGTTCATGTTTTCCTTTTTTATAGACAAATATAACCTAAGTGATGCATTAAATGCTTCACCTACCACTTGGTTGACAAAGCGGAGATGCTTGGTTAACGCACTAAAGACTTTAGCTTGGTGATTATACAATACTCGGTATAAAGTGTCAACTAGGTTGTCTTCCACATGTTTACCGATGATGATTGGTGTATAGTGTCAACTTGGTTATCTTTCACATGTTTACCAACGATGCTCGGTATATAGTGCCAACTTGGTTATCTTTCATACATTTACTGACATGCAGTTTATGCTTAGTTTATATTAACCGACTAGACTAGATTCACAAAACATAACATGCAATACCATAGTTCATCTTCATTCATGCTAATTTGGAATATTCTCAATGACTATAGGAATTGATGTAAAATACAAATTTTTAGAGTGTAGTTCCATTCTTACTTGTATTGCTTAGGTGGGGGTTGTGGAATCACCTGATCCATTAGATGAGGTGTCACTGACTGTAGTGCTTGGTCACCTTGAAAGTGTAAGCATTCCTTGCTTAAGTGACCGACCTTATGATAGTCTAAGCATGCCATTCCAGGGTTAGTCTAGTTTCTAGATTTTCTTATCTATTTTCTCATATAGTTAGAAGCTATATGTCCATATCTTCCACATGTAGTGAGATTTTTGTAATCCCAAACATATGTATTACCGAATCTTCTTGGTTGATATGCATTTTCTTGTTCTTTGGGTTTCCAAACTTGCTTTATCCTTTTTTTGCATTCATGAAATGTGTGGCCATGTATGTTGCAAGTAGAACAAAGTTTTTCCATGTAGGATTTCTTCTTTGGTTTTTTTAGCTTAGATCTTCATTCATGTGCTTTGTGTCCATGCTTGTTACAGTTATAACAATTACCTATGAATGTAGAAGTAGTTTTAGGAATACCTTTTTCTTTGTTATTGCAAACATTTAATGTGTGGCCTGGTTTTCCACAGTGATTACATCAATGCTTATTTGGTCTTGGATTTGAGTAGACATTCCTTTGATCATCTTGGTTTGATGATTCTTCATGTTTGGTATACCCTAAACCGGTATTATTATTGAGTCTTCTTTGTCCATTCATAAATTCATCCATTCTTTTTGTACTATCTTCAGCTTTCTTGATCATATCATTATGTTGTTGTTGAATCTTTGCTTCATTCTTTAGTTTCTCATTTTCTTCTTTTAGTTCATCAATAACTTCCAATTTTCCATTAAGTTCTATGTTCACTCGGTTGGCCTCATGACTCATAAGAACTATTTGATTGGTGATCTCAATGTGATGTTCAATAAGTCTCCATATCTCAGATTCTTTCTCTTGTAATTATTCAGTAATCTTTCTCTTGTCATCAATAGCTAAAGTTCTTTCTTGTTAAGCTTGTCTTGCATTATTCATAACATCAATCATTCTTACCATCTGTGTCTCTTGACCGATCTACAGTAATTTTACTTGTTCAGTCAGATGTTGATTGATTTAATTTAGATTTGCAATGCTTCCTTCAGATGTGTTAGATGTATTACCATATCCAGATCTAGATGAATCAAATAGGTCAGGTATCTCTTCTTCATAATAGTTAGTTTCATTGTAGCAAGATTCGATGACTTTTCTTTCAGCCAATAACTCTTTCATTTTGATTCTTGCCTCTTTGTATTGCTCAAAGAAAATCTGTATTTGCAACTTCTGATTCTCAATATTTTTATCAAGCTTTGTATCATCTTAAAATGGAAGCACTTCCTGTTAGAATAATAAGCAGAAAAAATGCAAATATTAATGCATGGAAGAGAACACAAAGACACAGAGATTTAACGTGGTTCACCCAATCCCTGGGCTATGTCCACCAATAGCGAGTCTAATATCTTTATTATTATCCAGTAATTACAATCTAAAACCTGCAACTCAATACCACTGTAGGAAGCTACAAAAAATCCTCATACAATGAAATCTCAAAACCCTAAGCCCTTTTCACAAGCATATTTGACCCCGCAAGGGGCTCTACCCCTTGACCCCGAGCTTGGGGCCCATATAGATATGTCTGGGGGGAACCGCGCCAAAAGAAACTGAGTCTGATTAGGCTTCACATACATAACAATCTCCCACTTGGAGACTGATCAGACTCCACAACAATATCCTCCCACTTGGAGACTGATCGACCAAACCTGTAGCTCCCACTGGAATAAAGAAACCACCCTGGACTCTTTTGTTCTTTTATTCTGTTCAGTCTAGAAGACCAACCGAAGTTGAAGAGGAATTTAGCTTCTCCCTTGTCATTGCCTTTGTAAACATATCTATTGGATTATCATCTGTATGTATCTTCTCCAACTTTAACTGTCCATCATCCAAAACTGACCGAATGAAATGATATCGCAATTGTATGTGCTTTGTTTTTGAGTGCAAAGCAGAATTCTTTACAAGATGAATGGCACTCTGACTATCTGAATACAAATAATTATCTACCTGTGGATGTCCCAATTCTTCCATGAAGAATTGAAGCCATATCATCTCCTTGGGTGCCTCTGTAGCAACAACATACGCTGCCTCTATAGTGGATAACGCATTCACCTTTTGTAACCGAGAATTCCAACTTACTGTTGTCCCACCAATAGTAAATACATAACCTGTAGTACTCTGTCTGGTATCTATATCTCCTACCAAATCTAAGTCAACATAGCCATGAATAGTAGTAGAAGAGCTCCCAAAGTGTAAACACTTATTAGATGTACCTCTCAAATATCTGAGAATCCATTTGACTGCATTCCAATGCTCAATCCCAGGGTGACTCATATATCGGCTAACAACTCCCACTGCATGTGCAATATCTGGCCTATTACATACCATAGCATACATTAAGCTCCCTATAGCTGAAGCATAAGGTATCTTGGAAATTTTTGCCTCTTCTTCTGGTGTCTTTGGACACATTTCTTTAGACAATTTCAAATGACTAGGCAAAGGTGTAGTGACAGCTTTGGCATCCTTCATGTAGAGTCTCTGCAACACCATTTCAACATAATCAATCTGAGATAGAGTTAATTTTTTGTTCTTCTTATCTCTACAAATTTTCATGCCAAGGATTTGTTTTGCTGTCCCCAAATCCTTCATAGAAAAATATTTTGCTAACTGTTGTTTCAACCCTTTAATATGATCCATGTTAGATCTAGCTACAAGCATATCATCAACATATAAACATAAAATAATGTAGCTGTCATTATTTAACCTCTTGAAATAAACACAATGGTCAGAATTACATCGAGTGTGTCCATTCTCATTCATAAAAGTATCAAATTTAATATACCATTGCCGACGTTCTTGCTTCAAGCCATATAAACTTTTCTACAATTTGCACACTAAACTCTCCTTACCCTTGACCTCAAATCCCTATGGATGTACCATATATATTTCTTCATTCAAATCACCATGAAGAAAGGTTGTTTTAACATCAAGCTGCTCTAAATGCAAATCTTCAGTAGCCACAATACTTAAAATAGTGCGAATAGAAGTCATTTTAACAA
>MU226536.1:2008227-2049190 GCA_018584345.1 Thuja plicata
AGAGAAACATATCAACCTCTATGGAGAAGAAAGGAGAGCATTTGAGCATCACTTGAAGGGAGTTCTTATGTTTTTTGCATATTGTTTATGAATTCCTATTTCAATGGCTCTAATGTTAGATTAGTTATGGTAGCATATTGTTTAGGGTTTGTGGTTACCTAGATAGTCTTCTAACCCCCTTTTCTAGTCATACATTTGGTGAACCCAACATGATGTGGTACAACTAGTACAACCACAATTTGTAGCTCAAGTTAACATGATGTCCCAAGTACCACCACCAAAATGTAAGACTACGAATATTGATGGTATACTTGGACCTCTGGGATTTCAACATGATCCTAACATGCAACAACCGAAAATGCAGCTGGGTCAAGAATCTCATCCTGTCCAACAATAGGTACAAGGCCCAAAGGTGCAACAAGTGCACTCACTACAACAACAACATACCCAATAGTATGTACAACAACAACATCATGCTTTACAGCAATAATATGTGCAACAACAACGTGCTTTGCAACAACAATACATATAGCAGCAGCAACGTGCTCTGCAACAACATTATGCCGAACAACAAAGACAACAACATGTTCAACAACCGCAACAACAACAATATGTTTGGAAACCATGTGTTCAACAATGCCAACCCTATGTCGTGCAATAGCAAAATGTGTCTCAACAACAACAGCATGTGGCACAAACTCAACAACAACAGTATGCACCACAATATCAACAGCAAGTTTCCCAACCTTATTATGCGACACAAGGTTAGAAATACAATCCTCCACCAATCAACCAACAACATGTGGAAGGTCCTCAGCAGCATGCCAGACAACATGTGGCATCAGTACATGACATCTCATCTGAATCATCAGAATCAGATCAGGCCTCAGAATACAGTCGACATTCAAGGGCTTCTAGGCGGATACATCATTCTGACACACGTAAGAAAGATGTGAAGACCTCGAAGAATGAATAAATGCTTCAACAAATCCAACTCTTACAGAAGAAATTAAATGATATGCAATTCAAGGAAACAAAAACACTCTACACAGAATGAGACCTATGTCCTAATCCATTTGATCCAAGCATTTATATGCCTCCTTTCCCCAAGAATTTTGATGTGCCCAAGTTTGAGAAATACAAGGGAAAAGGAAATCTGATCGATCACATTCAATAATTCTATACATCTTGCATCGAGGTTAATCATGATGACATGTACCTCATGCAACTATTCCCTCAAAGTCTTGGGGGTCAAGCAATGGAGTGGTACTCTAAACTACCGGGAAATATCAGATCTTGGAAAGAACTAGCCGACAAATTCATCTCTCATTTCGCGTTTAACATATCATGTGAGGTTACGATAACTGATTTATGCACAACCAAAAAAAAGGTTGGAGAATCCTTTATGACCTTCCTATTACAATGGATAAATTTGGTGAGTCAATGTGCTTTTGACGTGCCAGAAGAACAACAAATTCATTTGTTTATCTAGAACCTGGTACTTGAGCTGATGTATGAGCTGAAAATCAGACGACCAAGTACAATACAAAAGCTCATGAAAAAAGGGATTGACATCGAAGATGCTCTTATTGAAAAAGAGTGTTAAAAATCAACAATGATAATCAAAACGCAAGCACTTCAAGTGACAAACCAAAATTTTGGTCTTGAAATAAAAATGTCACAAATGATGGCATTGTCGATGCACAGATAGTTAATGCGACACAACAGAAAGTGAGTCTCAAGGGACCTACTGCTACAAATATGCAAACAACGACTCAAGCACCACCTCCACCACTAGCTCCAACATAGCCTCAAAAGCAAACAGATGATAACGTGCAACAAAATTGGCAGTGTCGACCATTGAGAAATAGAGATGGACCACAAAGACAGTTCACGCCATTGGGTGAACCACTCCATTTGGTCTTGCAATAATTATTGCAAAATAATTACATTGAGTTACCCGATCTTCATGATCCCCTAGTAGTGAAACCCCCTTGGTGGGATGACAACAAATACTGTGATTATCATCAGACAAAGGGACACTGGACAAATTCATGCTTTCAGTTAAAACATAAAGTCCAAGACCTTATTGATCAAGGTGTGATTGAAGTTGAACCCACAGCAGGATCTTCCAACACTGACCATACAATCTTCACAAACCCCTTGGTTGATCATGACAAAGGAAATGCCTCCATGTCAAATTCAAATCCCAAGAACAATGTCAATTACACTCGGACTGGCCATGACTATACCATCAATTGTTTCTCTGAGGCTGATTCATGTGTGTCTACTCTGACCTTCAAAGAGAATAAATCTCAGTGTGTAGTCACTACCCATCATACCAAGATTGTTGTGCTTGGTGCACCATCCAAACCCAAGGTACCTTTAGATTACAAACTTGTTGACTAGTTGGGTAAGACCCCTACATTGATATCAATCCTTGATTTGTTGCGCA
The DNA here is from genome assembly GCA_018584345.1 of Thuja plicata. Lineage (NCBI taxonomy): Eukaryota > Viridiplantae > Streptophyta > Pinopsida > Cupressales > Cupressaceae > Thuja > Thuja plicata. The sequence goes on from MU226536.1 coordinate 2,010,683, forward strand.
CATCCCCCCAGCACAAGGAAGTCCTTGACAAATCTTTGAAAGAGTCTACTATTCCCACCAACATTGACACAAACTAGTTTCAGGCCATGATGGGGCACTTCTCTGCGTCCCATCATGTTACATTTTCCAAAGATGATGTTCAACATGACTGGCTTGGCCATAATGATCCTCTTTATCTGGAAGTCTTTATCCATAATGCCATGGTCTGACGACTCATGATAGACGGTGGAGCAGGACTTAATATATGCACTCTGAAATTCATTCTTGATCTTGGTTACAATGAGAGTGACATTGATCCTTCTAGGAGAATTACAATAAAGGCCTATGATGACGTTGAATGTCCCTCCAAGGGAGTCATCATACTGACCATCAGAATTGGTTCGGTTACTAAAAATACATTACTACAAGTCCTGGATCTAGACTTTCCCTATAACATGATTTTAGGATGCCCATGGATACATTCCATGAAGGTGGTCCCCTCAACATACCATCAATGTCTAAAGTTCTTTCACGAGGGAGTTGAGATCACCGTCCCCGGTGATCCTAACCCTTTCCAATTTTGTGCAAATTTGAGGGAAGGGCCCACACAACAAGTGCCTACCAACAGCGAAGCCACTTCATCCAAGTCCTCCAAATATGATGCATCCACCCTTGAAAAGATGATCAAAGGAAAGCTAAAAATTGCAAATGATGGTTGTGGAGAGTATACCATGGCACAAGCTTTTCATATTGGGAAGCTTCCTCTCTCCCTGAAATCTTATGGCAAACCAAAGTTATTGCAAGCACAACCTTCCAAGACTATTATGAAAATTATGCCCTCACCTACATTCACTCTGTGGGGTGGTTTACATGAAGAACATGTATATGATGATGCATCAAGCTAGATTTTCACAAATCAACAGAAACAAGAACAGAACCCTACTGAGATACCTGTTGAAAGATACGGGCCTGGGTTCACACTCATGCAGAAAAAGGGATATGATGGCCATAGTGGTCTTGGAAGACACAAACAAGGGATTGTTGAGCCCCTTGCTGCAAAAGGCCATCCCCTTCATCTTGGAATTGGATTCAAACCATTATGAATTGGCTCTTTGAATGCCAAAATGGCCTCATGTGAAAATGTAGAGGTTTCAAACGATGAAAAGGCATCTGAGGATCCCCCTTCTGAGTACACTACTGATTCCAATGAATGGGAATGGGACACCTGTACCTCTAGTCCTTATGAGCTGGACCATTTCTTCCCTGACCCTGCAAGCCTGCCTATGAGAGAAAAACATGTTAACATAATTGCCCCTCCTCCGGTAACCAATCCTGATCCTTGGTCTAGAATTATCTAGGATCCCAGTCCTGAACCATCAGTGCACGAAGACTCTAACTCTGAGGACACTGATATTCACATTTTTTCCATTACCTATGGCCCTAAAAACATCTATTCTACTAATGATGACATCCCCCTAGTCCACCCTGAGCTTATTGATTGGGAAACGGAAGGTCCACCGAGCTTGGATTGCTTTCAAAATGATGAGGCAATAGCATAATGTTTTGAGCTCCGAGAGGGCATACCATCTGTCGACTACAAAAAGGGGTTCTCCATTGATCTTGTTGCTACTACATATCTCAGGGAGTCAACTCCATCTTCCAGTCACAAAATTGAAAAATAAAAAAATTGAAAGAATAGGTCCTCTAGTGAAAATCGAAAGGCACCAGTTGACCATAAAAAAGTAAAAACAAAGGACGTATCTAAGGGTGAAAACCTCTTTGAGGCACCTGAGGATGGAAGACTGGACACACCCCCTCTAAAGGTTACTCATTGAAATGACTGAGGAAATTAATTTGGGAACACCAAAAAATCCCAAGATCATACATTTTGCAGCATCGCTCTTGCCAGAAGAGAAAGATGAGTTTATCAGATTTTTCCTTGAGCGCCAGATCAATTTTTCCTGGTCATATGCTAACATGCCTGGCCTGGATCCTGAGTTAGTTCTTCACCACCTCCATCTAAAGCTGGGTGTGAAGCAAGTAAAATAGAAGATAAGAAAAATGCATCCCCAAATAGCTCTACTGGTAAAAGCAGAATTGAAGAAGTTATTGGATGCAGGATTTACTAGACCTATTGATTACGTAGACTGGATCTCCAATCTGGCTCCTGTTAGCAAGCACGGTGGGGGCATATGGATATGCACTAATTTCCATGATTTAAATAAGGCATGCCCTAGAGATGAATTTCCTCTACCCAACATCGACATGACTGCAGGCTACGAGATGCTGTCACTGATGGACGACTTCTCCGGTTACAACCAAATTCAGATTACTCCTGAGGACCAAGCTAAGACAGCTTTCACTTGTCCTTGGGGAACCTATTGCTGGAATATCATGCCCTTCGGCCTGAAAAATGCCGGAGCAACTTATCAACGGGCAATGACTACAATCTTCCATGACTTCATGCACATCCTGATGGAAGACTATGTTGATGATCTCCTCTGCAAATCCATAACTAGGAAAGATCATTTGGGTATTCTGGATAGAAACTTTGAACGAATGGAAGGGTACAAGCTCCACCTAAACCCTAAAAAGTGTGTTTTTAGAGTTGTCTCTAGGAAACTCCTAGGCTACATAATTTCTCAACGAGGTATTGAAGTGGATCCGGCAAAGGTGCAGGCCATTCTGGAGATGCCTCCACCTACCAATCTAACGAAACTGTGAAGTCTACAAGGGAAACTACAATCTATCCACAGATTTATTGCACAACTTGCAAATAAATGTCAATCATTTCAAAATCTACTACATAAGGGTGTGACTTTCCATTGGAATGAAAAATGTGAGCACTCATTCCAACAACTGAAGGATTATCTATTACATCCACCAATCTTGATGCCTCCTATTCTAGGAAAGCCATTTCTCTTGTACATTTCTGCCACAGAAACCGCATTGGGTGCTCTCCTGGCACAACATGATGAACAAGGGCATGAGCGGGCTATTTATTACATCATTAGAACTCTGGTTGGATACAAACTAAACTACTCACTTATTGAACGAGCCTATCTTGTTGTAGTTTTTGCAACACAGAAACTAATACACTACATGTTACACCAGAAAACCATGCTCGTGTCTCACATTGATTCATTGAAATATCTTTTAGGAAAATTAGCTCTCATGGGTCGCCTAGAAAAATGGGTCATGCTACTGAGTGAGTGTGACATAGAATATGTGGACAGAAAAGCAATAAAAGGCCAGGTGATAGCGGATCAGCTCGCAGAGGCACCGGTTCCTGATGATCACCCACTACTTTCAAAATTTATAGATGATTCCATTTTCACCTTTACTTAATCCAATGATTGGAAACTCTACTTTGATGGCTCACATACCAAGCATGGATCAGGGGTAGGCATCATGTTTGTCACCCTACAAGGAGATATCATTCCCAAATCTTACAGAATCACCTTTACATGTACCAACAACATAGCTGAATATGAAGCACTGGTCACTGGACTCAAACTTGCTATCCAGTGGAAAATCCAACACCTCAAGGTGTATGGTGATTCTCAGTTAGTCATCTGACAGGTCACTAACAACTATGAAACTAAGGATGAAAAGCTAGTACCTTACAAGAAGTTGGCTGACTTTCTCAAGGAGCAATTTGTCACAATCAGTTTCTACCAACTTCCAAGGATCCATAACAAACAAGAAGATGCTATGGCCACTATTGCATCTATGATCGATATTTCAAATAATGAAGCATGATGTGAATTTCTCATTGAGCAACTATTGCTTCCTACATTTGACATTCCGCAATCTGAGCTCGTGTGTGACATTGTTGGTCCTGATTCCCCTTGGTATCAAGATGTTTACAACTACCTACATGTCCAGATATTACCCCTGCCTTATCCCAGAATAAATGTCATGCTTTTATCCGTTAAGCCTCCCGTTATGTCATCATTGGTGATACCCTTTATAGGAGAGCCTATGACCAAACCCTCCTCAGATGCCTCAATTTGTGAGAGGCTGACACTGCCTTACATGAGGTCCATGATGGTATTTGTGGTGGACATTTCAATGGTTTGAGTCTTGCCAAGAAGTTGGTTCGAGCAGGATACTACTGGCCTACCATGGAGAAAGATGCTCATAAATTTGCTAAGAAATGTTTTAAGTGCCAGATTCATAGTAATTTGATTCATGCCCCGGCACGGGACCTCCAGCCAATGATCTCTCCATGGCCCTTTTCATAATGGGAATTTGACCTTGTAGGGAAGATCACACCCCTATCTTCTGATGGCCACAAGTACATCATCACAGCCACTGAGTACTTTACCAAATGTGTAGAAGCTATCCCCATGACATACATTACCGACAAACAAGTTTCCAGATTCATCCTAAACTATATCATTTGTCATTATGGAGTTCCTCTAGCCATCATTACTGACCATGGTATCCCATTCCAGAACAAGGATGTTACCCAGCTTTGTGAGAAATTCAAAATCTATCATGGATTTTTAGCATCTACTACCCGCAAGGAAACGGCCAAGCAGAGGCATCTAACAAAACTATCATTAAGATCCTGTAAAAGATTGTTAATGATGTTGGCCGTGATCGGCACTTACAACTCAACCCAGCTCTGTGGGCCTACAGGACTAGCATCCGCACCCCCACTGGTGCTACTCCATACTCTCTTGTCTATGGCGCTGAGGCCATATTATCCCTAGAGGTTAAAATTCCTTCATTGAGAGTATCCCTACAAGGCATTGTTGATGATGAGCAGTATAGGGTTTCCAGATTGCATGAGCTCGAGATGCTTGATGAGAGGTGACAAACCGCCTTGGTACACTTGCAAGCCTACCAGAACCATCTCAAACGGAGTTACAACAAGAAGGTCTGAACTCACCATTTTGAGATCGGAGACCTAGTTCTAAAAATGATTTACAAGACCCAGCCACACAGAGAGAAGTCTGGCAAATTTGAACCAAACTGGGACAGCCCATACATAGTCACAGCATTAAATGGGTCTGGAGTGTATCAACTTGCAACACCAGAGGGAGAACCATTGCCAGAGGCATTGAACAACATGTACCTCTGTAAGTATTATGCATAATTTATGAAAAAAGTACAAAAAATTACAAAAAGTTCCTGAAAAAAGTACAAAAAAATTAAAAAAGTTTCTGAGAAAATATCAAAAAAATCAAAAAATCAAAAAAATAAAAAAAATAAAAAAAATAAAAAAAAGCAAAAAATGGTTGTCTTGATGAAAACCTGGCAAACAGGCATCTTGGCACACAAAAATAGAAATCAAGAGAAAAATCTCGTCCAATAGTGAAAACCTAGCAAATAGGCCCTTTGGGCAAGTACCGTGGTGAAAACCTAGCAAACAGGCGCCACGTATAGCAAGTTGTTGCTCTATTGTCTATCATGGTTCCACCTGATATCTTGATGTCCTTTCCTGATCACATCTTTCAGTTTGTATTGACCCTAGTGCCCCTTTATGGCCTATAACTAGTTGATCTTCTTTGTCTTTCCCTTGGTCTACCCAGTCTATCTGTCCTTTTGGCCTCTGTATATAGCCTCTTTGTTGTCTGGGATAGATTCCTGGCACTGAGCATCTTTGAATTTGAATTCAAGCTGGGGGAAAGACCTTGCACATGGCTTACCCATGAGATTCCTTGATTATCTGATTTCGGAGATAACACATTGTAAATATCTTAATGTCCTGAAAAAATTCCAAAAAAATCAAATAATGTCTTGAAAAAATCCTAAAAATCCAAATATGCAAAAAATTCCAAAAAAATCAAATAATGTCCTGAAAAAAATTAAAAATTACATAATGTCCTGAAAAAAATTTGCTAAACATTCAAATACGATCCTGAAAAAAGACCAAAAAAATTCAAATATCTCAAAAAGCCTAAAAATTGCAAAATCTTTTCAAAAATCTACAATAAATTTGTACATACTTGTCTTCATTTTTGCGAATCGAACATCATGTTTGCCAACATCAGTGGTAGAATCATCAATCTGTGCTTAATGAAATCATATGCGATTTGAATCACTGTGACTCAACATTAAATCTGATTGGAATGTTCAAATCTTTTGATCTTTGCTATCAATCAATCTATCAAAGCTATCAATCAGTTATCAAATCAATTTGCAACCCTAAGCTACCAATCAATGAACATTTAATGAAAGTAACAAAAGATTAGAATGGTTGTTGGCTCACATTGTTTCGTGAGTATTTTTTATTTTCTTTTTTGATCATGTTCCTATGCCACTCGATGATATTATCTGAACTTATGAGAGTAGCCAGGATGGTTCATGACCAGTTGCTTTCGCATTTCTTTTTCTGCCTGTTTGATGATCTCATGAAGGGGCATGTCTGCTACATGCTTTTGGGATAGAGAAGATCATCCTTTGTCTACATCGTGTTTGTTTATGCAAAAAGGATGGCCTTTGCACTCTAGATTTTGTGCCACGATGCGTTGCGTCCACTTTTTCAATATCAAAATAAGCTCTTATAACAAAATTGCACTTTTGAAAACCACCATCTTTCTACTAACATTTCTTTGTCTAATTCTACTTTCTGCTAACAATTCTCCAGTTAGTCCTCGCAGTCGCATTGGTCTAGTACTCTGGTACATCAAAAACAAGTACATCCTGCATACATGCATTCAAAAATTGGAAAATAACAAAAACATATGCATTTTGCATTCATTCATTTTATACATAAGCATAATTTCAAACATACATTTTGCATCCATACATTTTGAAAAAGCAAAGGAAACGGAAACAATTATTGCATCCATAACAAACATTATTGCATAACAAAGGCAATACAGTGAAATATATAAAGCATCATCATATAACAAGAAAGTAAAAGCATACACATAAGCATCCATCCCGTGCATCATAAAATAGCTGCATGTCATATATATGAGTCTCAAAAACTATCAGAGTACAAAAATCAAGGTGTCTGTATACACTAAGGCCCACAGGCTCATAACATATCACATGTCTATCAAAATTGTCCCTCTACTAGAGAGACCCTCTGTCAACCCCTGCTCTCTCGGTCCTCCTGATCTCAGCCCTGTCTGGAAGATGAGGCTCCCCCTATGTGATGCCCTGTCTGCCTCGATCTAGGTGGCCCCCTTAGTCCCAGCACTCCCCCACTGCTTTGTGTCCTATGGGAATGTGACCTACTGGATGATGCTCTGCAACTCGGCGCCCACTGATCCTGAGGTACATCTCGCCTGCACATGTCCTTCCAATACTATGACTCTGCTTGGACATCTGATAACATCCCTGCAATATCACGCACATCCACATCTCTGACAGAACTAATAAATTGGTGTGCCTCCTCCTTGGCCCTCTGTACCCTAGACCTATCTGTATCTCAAGAGGCGAGTAATGTGTCCCTCTCTGCTGTCAACTTGTCCACCTATGCTATGAGCATTGATCGCTCTATAGTCCATGCATCCCTAGTTGTATCTCTCACAAGAGTCAATCTGTCAATCTGGCTCATGAGCTCTGCAATGTGCTAGATATGACCCTCACACCGGTCATCTAGACCCTATATGTCATCCCCATGTGGTGGCTCGTCCCTATTCTTGTCTATCTGCATTGGCATATCACTGAGATCCCTGTCATCATCATCATCATCCTCCTCATCTGATCCCTCATCCTCATCATCATCATCATCATCATCATCATCTGAATCCTCCTCCTTATCCCCATCCTCATCCTCCTCATCCTCCTCCTTAGTGCTCTCATCTCTAGGCACTCGCACTCTCGGTATCGCCACATCAGGATATGTTAGAGGAATCGGCCTGTGCTAAGCAAACCACCTATCATACCCATCTATGGTACCTACATATGGCACATCTGCTTCTGCACCCCATGGTTTGGGTTGTAACTGTGTGAACTTTGTATAGGCCACTTGTGGCCTAAGTGCTACACCCCATGTCCTAGCCTCGGCCCTCGACTGAGCAAACAATGCTGAACCTGTAGGTACTCCCTGTACCTCCCCAAACTGTCACCGGACTCACTCTAGGAGTTGCATCTCAATCACTGTATGACCCATCACAAACCTCTCGATGAGGTACCTCTCCTATCTGCAGTATGGAAGGTGATCTACATCATCATCCCATCTAGGGAAATCTCTGTAGGGACACCAAGTGAAATCTCTCAGCACATCTATCTCATGTCAAAAGTGTAAAGTGTATCCTAGTGGGCCCTATGCAAGTGCCCCTCAGTAATAGTAAACATATGGTAAATCTAGTAACACCGCTCTCTAAGCAATAGGCTAAAACACAACAATGTGCTCGTAGGCCCACACCTGTAGCAATGTGATCCCAGTGCTGATCGATAATCCTCCGCGATATGCCAACTGATGGAGCTAGTAATATATCATGGCCAACATGCATGGCCCCGATGCAAACATTCAATGCGAACATTGTACCCTCCATGATCATCTGCTCGAGGACCCTCCCCCAGCCAATAGGGAATTTGTGCCCTCACTTTTCTGACACTAGGAGACATGTAATCACTCCACATATCACTGCTATCAACCGATCATGCTGCCTAGCAACTATCTCCCAGCAAATCTCACAATCCCGAATGTCCAACTCCTCATCGTCACTCTTGAAGAGCCGATGTAACGCTACCCTCCCTATAGTGGGGTCATACTCAGCAAGCTCCCCATGAATTTGAATCCTGAGGATGCGCCATACATCCTCCAGGGTAACAGTCACCTCCCCCGTTGGTAGGTGAAATGAACTGATCTCCGAGTGCCATCGCTCAGCTAGCACTGTGATCAAGCCTCAATTTTCCCTAATCTCAGGCATGTATGTGATGTAGTGCAATCCTAATGAGCCTAGTATCTCTCTCTCTCTCATGGCTACTCAACTGGTGGCATATGTCCAAGCACGCCAGTCTGCTCTCCCGAGTCTGTGAAACTGGTAGCTCCTCCTGTGATCACCATGCAAACTCGGTCAACTTTCTGTACCTTTTGTTTCTTGTTGACTAACCTAGGACCTTTTTGACCTAGTTTGACCTAATTTTGACCTCTTCCTAGGGTTTTGACCAGTTTAGGGAAGTTTTTGAACCCCCAGACCCTATTTTGAGGCCTGTTTGACCAACTGCACAGGTTTCCTTACCACCTACATAGAAAGGCCTCCCACCTGCACTGCCTGCGTAGGTGGGCATGTGTCCTACATAGGTGGGCATGTGACCTATGTAGGTGGCACATGCCAGCACCTACAAGCCCTATTTGACCCTGTTTGACCCCCGAGCTAACCTAGAAATATGTGAAAGGCATGAAACCACTAAGAGGACCAGATGTACTCACCTTGGGTCCCGCATCAGCCGGCCATCGGAAGCTACAAACTTGTTCTGCGTGCTGATTCTCCAGAGGCACTCGATCCATCTTCCTTACTCCAGAGCTCAATTCTTCCAAATGAGAGAGTGAAAATGAGCTCCAAAACCCCTTTCAAGCCCTTTTATAGCCTCTTGGTTACCTAGATGGATGTGCGACCCTTGCATTTTGTTTTTGTCATGATTCTTTTGACACACTGAACCTCATATCTTTTGCGTTTGACCTTTGATTTTTTATCCGATCATTGTTGTGGATCCATCTTGGCATTGTCGACAAATCGACCTATCACTTGCATTTTTTGGATTATTTCTTGAGGGGGCACCTATGTATCCCATCATCACTGGGGCATCTTTTAATGTTGTTTTCTTCAGGATTCTTTGACACAACGCTCATAATCTCATTGTATCAAAGAGGGGAAAAATGTAGACACCTAAATATGGTTTGAGCCTGCTGGTCTACGTGTCTAACATTATTTGTATTACAATCAAAATGTTGTTTTGTGACCTAAGTATTCCTCTATGTCACGCATATGGTCTTTATCATATAGAGACATTGTGTCTTTCATCAATGATTGAATATTGAAAAATCATTCAATTATTTACTAACAATTCTACTTTCACTATCAAAATTGATCATTTCCCAAATCATTTCAAAACCTTCCTAAACCTTCCTATACCGATCCTAAACCATCCTAAACCTTCCTAAACATTCCTAAACTGATCCTATTCGATCCTAAACCATTCCAAACCTTCCTAAATCAGTTCAAACTCTTCCTATTCTCTTCCTAATCACTTGCAGAATTGTTTGGATTCATTTTTGGACCATTCTCGGGCATTGTCCAAGCTCATTGATGTGTAATCAACATAATTTCAAATCAATCGATCAAACCCTAATTCCAATTTCATTAATCTTATCATCATTTCAGGAGCATTGTCTAAGATCATCGATGCTTCGTATCATTTCAATCAACCATTTGATATTACTGTCAAAGATTATTAGTGTTATCACTATCAATCTATCAATGTCAATTCAATAGTGGTGTTCATTATTGTCAATACTATTTTTGATTATCATTTTGGGAACATTGTCAAAGATCATCGATGTTTCCTCATTTCAATCTTACGATGCCATCAAAGTTCATTGGCGCATTTCAATCATTTCCAATCATCATTATCCGGGCACATTGTCAAAGTTCATCGATGCCTCATGATTTCCTAAACTATTCTGAAACCCTCAGAATTAACCCTAATCATTATCAATATCATCAAAATCCCTTCAATTTGACATCAACACCCTCAATCTGACCTATTTCCTACTAATTTTCCCCTTTGGATGAATAACCCATAATTTATCCTAAGTCCTAATTGAATAAATAAACAAACTTTATTTATTCCCTATTTCCCTAAGTCTCTAATAATTAATTAATTTCTATTAATTAATTATCTAATTTCTATTTATGATATTTTTATAATTTCATAAATCTAATTTTGATTTTGAGGAATATTTGAGAATATTGAATTATGGATTTGATTAAAGATTCATAATCTCACCTAAATATCATATCCCTTAATTGAGGATTCTCATCCCTATTAAGGTGCTTCCTAAATATCTCCAAATATTTTCAATATCTTCTCAATCTCTCTCCCCCATTTCATGATTCCAAGCATCTTACCAACCAAAATCTTGGTTGGTGCATGGATTTTGTACAATCTCACCTAATTGATCCCCATTTTCTATAAAATGGATTCATTTCTCTCATTCAAGGTTGAACCACTATCTCCTAGTAATTTCCATTATCAATTCAAGCTTTCAAGTTATTTGTGCAATTGGTGTTTGTCAAAGAGCAACATATCAACCTCTATGGAGAAGAAATGAGAGCATTTGAGCATCACTTGAAGGGAGTTCTTATGTTTTTTGCATATTATTTATGAATTTCTATTTTAATGGCTCTAATGTTAGATTAGTTAGGGTAGCATATTGTTTAGGGTTTGTGGTTACCTAGATATGCTTCTAACCCCCTTTTCTAGTCCTACACTATGATGTAAGGTTGGTATTTTACTCTATTAATCTTTGCTCCCAATTTCAATCCCATCTTCAAATAATTTCAATACAAAGTAAATGTAAAGGATTAAATTATGGCATTGGTCTCTTCTACATATGGACATCTATGTTTCAAATACTATCTAGGAGATCAACACACCATCACCATCATCATTTTTCTTCTTTACATTTTGGTGAACCCGCGATAGACAACTCTTTCTCTTTGGTGTTAGATTTACATTTCATATTAAGATCTTGCATGCATATAGAAGTAGGTTTTCTTTTATGCTCTTGCATTTATATTCCAAAATATATATAAAATTTCTTTAAAACACAAATTTTTTTTTACATGCTTGTTATTTTATTGTGTCTTCAATATGTATGACTCTTGTTTTGAATACTTTGATGAAGATTTTATTGTACAAGAGAATAGATCCCTTAATGAGGTACATGGAAGTGGGAATGAAAATGGTTTGAAAGCAATCTCCATGGATCCTATTACTATTTCATCCTCCTCCACAACTTCTCCAATTTACATTTACCATAGGATGTGTGCATGGTTACCTTGATACTCCTCTATTTGAAACATTGAGACACCTAGAATGTTATTCCCTAAACCTTTGATGACAGTAAAAGGATGTCCTCAAATGACTATTATGGGTAAACCTAAAGATCCTTTGGATTTCTCTGATAACACAGATTCCATTTCACATTCTTATCATACACAGAATAATCCTCAACCTACTTTTCCAGCCTCTTTACCTCCTTCTCAACCCATGCTTCCTCAAGCACCTAGGTTACCATCTTCCTTTAAGGAGTATGACTTAGTTGAGAAATTATATGCTACTCCAACCAAGATATCTTCATGGGAATTGCTTCAAACCTCTCCTACATATCATGAGGCGTTACAAAAAGATTTATCTACTATTCTGGCTCTGCCTTCTAATCAAGAGAACATTAATTCATTTTTGGAGTGCATACATACTATGCCTTATGTACCTCCTATTGTATTCACTAATGAGGATTTACCTTCTGTTGAGGTGCATAATCAATATGATGCTCTTATGGTTGTTGTTTCTATTCATTAGAGTATCATTCGTAGAACATTAATTTACAATGGATCTGGACTTAATGTTTGTATCATGGATATGCTCAGGGCTATTACATCCAATCTTATGACCATTCAACTAGATAATATCCCTATTCTGGGATTTGATAACATTGCAAAGAAAAATTTGGGTATTATTATGCTACCTATCAAGTTTGGTCCAGTCCTTCTTCACACACCTATTCATGTCATGTCTGGACCTCTCAATTATAACCTTTTTTTAGGAAGACCTTGGTTACATACTATGCTTGTGATTCCTTCTACACCACATCGTAAGGTTAGGTTCATTTATAATAATATGATGTACACTTTACATGCAGATGATGCACCAAACCCTTGCTTGAATGCAAAATATGCTAAGATCTTTGAACCCATACAACCAACTAAGGAACCTGAGAAGCCTCCTGAAGTTAAACACGTTGAAGTTCTATCCTCTTCTTTAACTGAAGATGATTGGGGAACATTGGATTTTAATCCTTCTTTTATAGGAGAATACAAAGTTTCTGATTTAGAGTTCATGAAGGAACAAAATGGGTTTGAAAAGAAAGTCTTTATTCCTTCTCCACTTTCTGGGGAATTAAAAACTAACTTTGTTGTTGCTTCCCTTGAAGAAAAAATTGAGACAATAAAACTATATTGTTATGACATTGTGACATATGCCACTCCTTTAACTCAATCTGATATGGCTGATAAATATGGATCTGGTTATCATTTACTTAGGAAATTAGGATTCAATGGGAAAGGATGTGGAAAATATGAGCAAGGTATACAAGTGCCCTTGGACAATGAAGTTTATGATTACACTTATGGGCTAGGATTCAATCCTTATAAGAAACCATTGGCTTTTCCTCTTAATGTTAATCATATCTATGGTGGACACTTAAAATTTGTTAATTCACTTCTCCTTGACATGGATCAAAAACCTAGTTTAGATATTTTTCTTGAGGATGAAGCCCTAGCTGATTTTTTAGGAGCTTATAAAGATTTACCTATGTTTCATCATAAAATAAGAAAGCCTTATTGCCTGAATAATGAAGCCTATTTTGGAGAATGTGATGAACAAGATATTTCTCCTTTACCAATGGAATCTCCCACACAAAGTAATTTATTAATAACTGAGACTATGGAAGTTCAAATGGATGAGAATGACTGAAAAAACAATCAAAGTGGGAAAATGTTTGAACCAAGATGAACATGATCAATTGGTTTCCCTTTTTCTTGAATATAAAGATATATTTGCTTGGACATTTTCAGATATGCCGTGTATAGATCCTAAGATTTTGACTCACAATATTGTTCTTAAACCTAATGTTAAACCTGTGAAACAAAAAATCTGAAAGATGAATCTGGGCATTGCTTTGTTAGTTAAAACTGAAATTGAAAATTTATTAGGTGTCGGGTTCATCCACTCTATCGATTATTCTGAATGGATTTCCAATATTGTGGTTGTTTCTAAAGGAGAGAATTAGATAAGGATGTGCACTGATTTTAAAGATTTGAATAAAGTATCCCTAAAAGATGATTTTCCCCTACCCAATATTGATATGATTGTGGATTCGATAGTGGGTCATGCTCTATTGTCTTTTATGGATGGATTTTCAGGTTATAATCAAATATTTATTCCTATAGAAGATCAACTTAAAACCACATTTATCACAACCTGGGGAACATTCTATTAGTTCATGATGCCTTTTGGATTAAGAAATGTGGGAGCAACCTATCAACATGCTATGACCTTGATTTTCCATGATTACATCCATAAGATTCTAGAAGAGTATGTAGATGACGTCTTGGCAAAATCTATACAAAGAAAGGAACATGTGTTCATTTTAAGAAAAATATTTGAAAGGATTAGTAGTTATAATATGAGATTAAATCCTAAGAAATGCATAAGGGGCTCTATGCATTTATCAAAACCATCTTAGTAAGGCTTAGGTGCTCTTTGGATTTTCATTAACCTCGTATATTGCAGGTTGCGTATACTAACGGTTTCTTGCAGGATCTCCACATTGAGGACTCGGCTATATCCTTTTTACTCTACAATGTTTTCTTACTTTAGCTTGCATATTCACATAGTGTCATACCTAAGCTAAAGTGGGGGATAAATGTATCATCTTAAAATGGAAGCACTTCCATTTTGATAGGTTTAGCACCCTTGTTTAGTACATTTTCATATTAGATTTGCATTTAGGATGCACATGCACTTGATTCTACATTTCTAGGTGAAATTAGGGTTAGTGTCCTGCGGGACCTCCTTAATCTCCCTTTCTATGATTCCATATTTTTGGGTAGAACCTATGTATTGGCTCTCCTAAATATTCATCACACTTACTCTTTGGCCTCTGTGCCTTTATCTAACATCCTGATATGTTTTCTCACCTCCCTGGGTCCCTGGTTGACCTAGGAATCTTACAGATTTCCCAAGGTGACCAGCCTGAAACCTCAGTTTAGGGTTGAGGTCAAACCTGACCTAGGTTAGGGTTGAGGTCTACCTTGAACTAGGTCAAGGTCAAGGTCTACCTTTTACCCCTGTCAGGTGATGGTCCCCGCTTCCAAATCTAGATCCTATCAGGGTTCTAAAACTTAAAATAGGTCCCCGGGTCCGGATGCAAAAGTGTTTTCCCCGATATTCAGATTAATACATCCCTTCCTTGGTTTGTTATTGTAATTGGACCATAATTTAAGGTGAAATTTGAGTTTGGGCCCCTTGCATTTCCCTAGGAGGTCTATATTGAGATCTCTATATAAACACTCTCTTTTGGCCTTCATTTGGACATGGAAAAGAATCATAAGAGGATATGATGCAATTATGATTTTGACATGATGATGAAAAAAGAAAGCAAGACGATGATATAGAAGGACAAGACATGATGATGCATTAATACATTTTAAAGCACTTTGTAGATAAGCTATTGTGATCTTCTTTGGAGCAAGAGAGATATCTTCCTTCTTTCCTTCTTCTTGGATCCACCATTTTCAACCTTCAAGCATTCAAAGGACATTATCATGGGGTATCAATTATGGATTGTGAGTTTGGTAGGAGTACTTTACCCTTGGGGGCTTGGTATCCTTTCTTTTTCACATTCAAATCTATACATTGCTTTCTCATTTTCAATTCATGTTAGGGTTTTTAATCTAGAGGATTAGATCTTGACATTACACATTCAAAGCTTTTTCCAAAAGCAACACTCACACATACATTCTATTATATTCGGCTATTCGTGGAGGTGGAGATCACCAAAATGGGGGTTTGACTAAGGAAAAACCCTATATAGCCACCCCAAAACCCCTCTTTTTTAGATATTTACTGGTGTTGTTTTGGGAGTTACAAATTCGGGAATAGTGAAACAGAGTACAAATTTGGATACCCTTTTCAGAAAACTTCTGAGATCCAAAAAAAAACTTCGATCTGAGACATTTTAGGTTGATTGTGACCTAGGATGCAATCATAAATTTTGGTAAATGGTGACATTGACTTTAGGGTGCAAATCAAAACTGTCTCAAAACAGAAAAAGATTTCTAGGTTTTGTTTGTCTCTGCGTTTCCATTCTAGATCCAGTCTCAGATTTTCCAAAAACTTGACATAGGATTTAGAAAATAGAATTTTCAGATCTGCTATGATGTAAGGTTGGTATTTTACTCCATTAATATTTGCTCCCAATTTCAATTCCATCTTCAAATACTTTCAATACAAATTAAATGTAAAGGATTAAATTATGGCATTGGTCTCTTCTACATATGGACATCTATGTTTCAAATACTACATAGGAGATCAACACACCATCGCCATCATCATTTTTCTTCTATACAAGCTTATACCTTTCCACTGTATGATCTTTTCTCTCAAGTGATTAAAATTTTCCAAAATAAGAGATCTAGCTCTGATACCAATTGTTGGAATAATGGAAGGGTGTGTAGTGAGAGGGGATGGGTGAATCAGTTCCCTTAAAAACTTTTATCAATTAACCTTAGTAATCTTTTCTTGCATAACCGACCATTGTAGCTTTCCTACTTCATGCATGCAATATCATAGTATAAGTGTAAATGCATGTAAACATTCATGAAACTTATTGACACATGACACAATTATTTGGTAACGCATAAACCCTTGTTAGAAGGTAAAAACTGCGGTGGGGATGAAACCCACAAAGCTTCACTATCTGCATAATGGAAGGTGCATGTTAGGGCTACAAGATGTGATCACTTATGATGATCTTACCCTATTAGGAGTAACATGATAGACTTGTTAAGTCTACTCAGTTAAGATATTTCAGTAACATAATGTATGTGTGCACTCGGTTAAGCTATTTACATAAAGACTATTAAGTCCACCTTCTTGAAGGATTTTTTTCTGTTTGCTACAATTTTTAGAGAGTAGAAAAAAATATAGATGACTTGATAGATTTCACACTTGAATTTCTGATTACAAATCCTTTAAGTTCACAAAATTGTATATCGCCAATTGTGATGGATAATTCCTTTGTTCTGCTCGATAGCCTTGAATTTAGTTCTTCATAACTGAATTCTTCTTTATCTATCCTTCTGCAAGAAAACCTTTGTCTGATCCATAGATGTCCTTGTGTGGCTACAATCATCATGTTCTTGATTGATTATGACATGGCTCAAACATTCCCCACCCCCCAACTAAAGTAATGACATATTTCTACACGTGGAATAATGAGGACAATTAGGAATTCACCACTATACAATTTACATATATTAACTAAATCATGAAAAAATAAATGTATCTAAAAGTAAATAAATACACATGCGTACCTTTTGTGGATGTGATTATTGAAGTTATAGTTTATAGAAAGAATTAATTGTGATTTTTAATCATGCTATAGTTTATAGTAAGCAGTAATTATGTTTTTTCATCATTCTTTGTGTAAAGTACAGTGGAATGATTCAATGAGGTTGATTTTGGATTAGGTGCCAGAAAAATGGCACAAGATGGAAGTGGAATGATTATTACACAGAAAAATTACACCCATGATACATGGAAAAAATTATGTTTCCAATGGGCCAGCGTTCCTCGCGCGATTCATGACATGGTTTAAAAGCCTCATGTGTCTTCTATAAGTCTAGTGGTTGTATCCGGCATTGACAGGTCGATTGTTTGGTGCAATGAAAACCCTATATTGTAACAAGTGGTATCAAAGCTTGGTCACATGTTCGATTCATTCAAGCCATGACAAGTGATGCTGGGAGGGGGATTTTTGGTAGTGGGCCAGTGTCCCTCGTGGGATTCGTGGCATGGTTTAACAACCTCCTATGTCTTCTATAAGTCTAGTGGTTGTATCCGACATTGACAGGTTGATCGTTTGGTGAAATGAAAACCCTAGCTTGTAACAATTTATTATGGTTGCATACATGTGAATATTTAAAGAGGATATGAAACTTGAAGTCCTCTAAATTCTATTTCAAAAACTTCAGAGTCTTTGAGAGTTTGGGATTGTTGTAGGAACTTCACCTTTGTAGCTAGTTTGTGGTACAACCTTAAGCTGCGACCATTCACCAATAAATTGAATCTGACAGGGTCAATCATTGAAAGTTGAACAAAATAGTTGCCAAATACTTCTACTATCTCATATGATCCTAACTAGGGAATTTTAACTTACCCATGTTACCACTGAAATTATGCTCAAAAATGTTGATAAGGTGATGGTAGGGAATGATATGGAGGATAAGGAAGATGGTAGCCAAGGATTTATGTGATGGATTAGATAAGAGGAATGGAAGGATATGGGATGGATGGGTAGTAGGTAGGTGAGGGATATTGGATATGGTATTGAAAGGTTTGTGTAGAGGTAGATGGAAATGGTGATACGACGGACATTGACACACCCCTTGAAGGGTAGTGGACAGATGAAGGAAAAATGGATCGACTAGCTTGAGGCTTTTATGTATGAGTGGATATGGAACTTGGTACATGAGGAACCAAGACAGATGGAGAAGGGGGTGAAGTATTCAAGGTAATGTATTTTCGGACATGAGGACCCAAAATAGAGTTAGAAGATGGGAGATATTTAGATGGAGATGAAGTGGAAAACTTTGGAAGCTTGGATGCCAACTCTAAATTTTCCTTTTTGTTCAATTATTTTAAGAAAGACTTTGGAATCCACATAACTTTTGATTTTCTTGTTGTATCCAAGTCTTTTAGAAGAGACTTTGAAATCCACATAGCTTTTGATTTTGATTTTCTTTTGGATGATTTAGAATGTAATTCTTCCATGATGGATTTAGGAACCCATATTTTCTTTGATATTATTCTTTGCTTAGATTTAGAACGCAATTCTTCCATGATGGATTTAGGAACCCATATTTTCGTTGATTTTATTCTTTTCTCAGTGGACCCTTGTGGTCTCTTGAATATTTCCTTTTTTTTTGTAGTCACATGTTGATTAGATTAGACATAGTTATCTTAATATGTAAGTGGATTCTTGGATTTGTGATTTCTTCGTTGCACATCCAAATTACTTCCAAAAGAAAAGGGAACTGTGGATGCATAGGGATGATATGACTGGTTCATGCAGATTGGTTGATAAGGAGGGGCCAAGGATGCATGTCTTTGTTGATCTTGATATGGGATAGGGTAAGCAAATGACACACTAGTACTGATAGGCATGGTGGATGGAGGGATATAAAGACCCAATATAGATGGAAGGTTTGACAGTTTTAGCTTTAGGATATAGGGACCAAGGATGGAATTGGAGAATGGAGAAGGATGTTGCTTACATTTGAATAGAGGGAGATAAGGTGTGGAAGGGATATCAACATCTTTAGAGTGAGTTTCATGACCAAGGTTCTTCTCTTTTGATTTCATCTTTATATCAATAGGCGCATGAGTAACTTTGATAGAAGCAATTTGGATAGGAGAAACTGAAGCTTGAGGGGATTTATTGTTTTGCAAGGGATTTTGAGGAATGATGGTTTCTGGATATGGAAGAATATGACAAGGGGATGATGGGATGATATGATCTTGAAAAGGATCATTAGATGGTGTACAAAGGGTACCTTTCGCTTGATTTTCAATAGGTTTATTAGAGATGGTGGAAAGGATATCTTGATCTTGCTTGGGAGATGGAGGGATATCTTCCTAGAATAAATGGAAGGTCATGAGAGGATCATCATGAGGCTCTTGAGATATGTGATTTTGGTCAACCATTGGATAATGATGGATGGTGTCTTGATCTTGATCAAAATTGATATTTTTTTCTTCACACTGTGGGTTTCCCTCTTAACAAGGAGCCACTTCTAAGAACAAGGTAGGAGTTTCGATCTGCATGAAGGATTCTTTACATGCTGATGGGGTATCATTTTGATTAGGCATGATAAGCGTTGAAGCACATGGAAGCTTTGGGTCTATGATCTTTGAATCCTGAGAAAGACTTGCGGATGTATGTTGATTAGCTTGAATCTCTTTTGGAGGTAGTCCTTGAGGGTAGATATAGTCATCATTAGGACCTATTCTTGATAGAGATGGTGTGGTTGGTTTTGAAGCTTTAGGAGATAGAGGAATGGTGGAAGAAGTAGATGTGATATGTAAACCATTACTATACATAGGTTCATGGTTTAGATCTTGCTTGCGATTAGTATCTTCACTATCTATTATTCATTAGGATTTTCAATTTCAATTTTTCCATCATCTATGAGATCTTGGATTTTATGATACGCACAATAGGTACTCAAGAACTTTAATCCATGAGATGTGACTTGAGGTAATGTGATGAGGTCATGCTCAAGAAGTTCTTCCAATGCTAAATCATAAGATTGTCCCAAAGCAGTGAAGTCCCTCTTGCGTTTAACCCAATTTTTTTCTTTCATGAGGTTACTAATCCCATTGGAGGGAGAATTCATGGTGTTTTCAACATCTTTTAGGGATTTTTAGCCACTCTCTTGATCAAAGCTAGGGTTGTGATACCAAGATTTCTCCATGTTGGAAGGAAGTAGAGAGATGTGAGAATTATGATCAAATAGAAAAGGGCAGGTTGATCTTAATGAGAACCTGTTGGATGGTGTATCCTTTTCCCCCTTTAATTTGCAGAGTTCAGATTTCAAAGTTTGAAGCTATTTTGATAAATCTTCCAAAAGAATCTCTTCTTTCGCGTTGTTAGGACCATAAGATTTAGCCCATTTTCTTTTAGACATTGTAAGATTGGCTTGATGCGCTTGATTAGAAGATTTAAGAGGAGGTATGATGAATCGATTGATTGATTGACAGGTGCTGAAGTGATATCTAAAGTGTTGACTAAGTCCAAGAACAAAGGACAAAGGAGATAATGTTCAACTGAGAGAGACAAGCAACGACTTTGATCTTGAGTCAAGGTTAACGAACCTGCTCTTGCAACTCAGGATAAGGACAGTACAGACAAAGATGATTAAAGTAACAAGTCACTTGGACTAGCACAGTAAAGTCAGAGTTTGAAATAGCAAGTGAGTTAGACTGTCAACAGATGGCAGCCAAAGATAGACTAGTACTGATGTTGGTGAAATTATAGATTTGTGAAAATTTAGGTAGAACCAGCGCGGCAGGATATAAACTTGCAGAGCAATTCGACCGATTTCATATTTTTGATAGTAGATGCAGAAACTCGAACAAGAGTTGACAGTTTAGCACCTAAAAGTGCAAATTTTGGATTGTTGATCATTTTGATGTTAATTTTGATTTTTGGTTTCTATTTTGATATTTTACTCACGCAAGACACATCATGGAGATATGTTTGTTGTAAAAAGAAAAGACACACCACAATCCTAGGTAAGGCAGGGCAATATCTATTGAATTCCCACTTGAACTGAAGTTTAGCCATGCCTACTCATAGTGGAAAACTTAGAAGCTTGGAGGCATGGGATCCTCCTTACAGTGCACTCACTTCTCAGGCACACCAAGCTTCAAATCCCAAGGGTAATCACTTCCCAAGGGACCGTTGTCTCTACTAAGAGCCATGAAAGTGTGGGACATCTTAGTCGGTCTCTGACCTTCCACACCAGCAGATGGAGATTTTTTTGATACTAAAACAAAGTTTTTTTTATTAAGGCATCCATTCAGGTGGTTATACTTGCATCAGATTAGCTCTGTTATGGAGGCCTCCCAGCCTACATAAGTTACGTTTTGTAGGTTTTTACGCACCACAAGGGTACTGAGGGCGATCTTCTTCCTGGTATAACATAATCAACACCTGTTCACTATGACACTAATCAAAATGATATTTCTTATATACCATTTTGGAAGGGCTTGGCTTTAGCCTTTTACTAGTTGGGCGATCCACTCTCACCGGCTCTGTTAAAGCTAAAGATTTGCATGAATTTCTCTTACACCCAAGATACGCGAAGGTGAGGGGAGAGGATACATTCATATAAATCTTAGGATTACAATCTAAAAGACACTTCAAACAAATAAGAAAAGTGGTTCCTTTTAAGTACCAAAATTGAAGTGTTTTTTTTAACTTCTAAACAAGCACAAAAGTTTTTAAAAAGTCACACAAAGTCTTTGTCAAGAGTCCTGCATCAAACACATTAGTATTTTTCTCAATTTGTCTTCATCCTACGATTACCAAATTGCTACACAAATCATTAGTAACATAGAAAACATGCATACAAAGGAAAATCGTACAAATCAATAGAAATTGGAACAAGTGCACCTTGATTTTTTTTATGCTTTTTACCTAGTCATAAAGATGGAAATTTTAGATATATCTCTAGAACATAAAAATAGAAATAGAAAGAAATAACCCCTCTTAAAAATTAGTGAGATTTCCAAAAATGTAAGAATTTTCAAAAAATTCCTTTATTTGTGCCCTAGGGATCCTATTTTTCAAAGTAGACCAGTTTTCAAAGATGTATTTATTTCAGTCATTATTTTTCATGGAAATAAAAAACTTAGACAATAGATCCTATTTAGATTTTGAAGATATTTCCAGAATTTTTTTAGAGAAATTCACTTATTTATGCCCAAAATTATTTTTTTATGAAAAATCATAAAAAAAATTATAAATTGCACAAAAGTAATCAGAAAAAATCTAATTTTTGGACTGTAGGCTCTTGATACCATCCCAAACCTACAATAAAAATTTCATAAACAGATTCCAAGCTGTTTAGGAAATATAATCAAATAATGGAAAACCTACATGCAACAACAAAACAACAAGGAAAACCTGCATGCAACAACAAAACAACAAAGAAAATGGTGGGAGCTATAAATGTATGTGTGAAAATGGTTACTTGTTCCTGCACAACAGACATACACACTTCAATAGATCATTGCATGGTTAGTGGGTTAGAAAACATGAAATTGAAATGCAGTAAACTACACTAACCTAAATCGATCTATTGCCTTCTAGTAGGCAGGAGTATGAGTTTTCTCTCAGGTAATCGCAAACTCAGTGACTACACCAATATCCTAAATGAAGGATTTTAAAGCTATATGATTGATCTAAAATGATATGCAAAATGAAATTTGTTGTTCATCCAAGCTAATTAGATTTATTTTAGAAGCACCAAATTGAAATCTGAAAGATTCATTTAAAAGTACCAAATTCAAATATGCTCTAAAATTAAGATTTACATGATTACACAAACTAAACAAAGCTAATTGAAATGAGAGTAAAATGCTTGAGAGTAAAATGTAGTATAATAACAATAATGAAAAATTTAGGATCCTTTGTGAAGGAAATAAATTTCTCTTTTATAGAAATCTCTCTCGAATCGACGGTCAAGATTGAAAGAAAAGAGTGGCTCAGATTTGATTGAAGAAGCACAATCCATGTGCAAGCAATGTGATTGGTTGAAAGAGTCAGTTGACTGAACTGACTGATCAGTTATTTTGGAAACTTCCAAAATCATTTTTCAGTTAACTAAAATATTTCCAAAATGATAAATGGTGGAGAATCAGTTAACTAAGTGGAACTGGATTGTTTCCATTTTGATGATCAGTTGACTGGATTTGATGATGTCATATGCATTTTTAATAATTTAAATGATTTGATTGCATATTTTTTTTTATTAATTAATTTAATTCCTTTTTTATTTAATTAATGATTTAGTAATTTTATTTAATTAATTTTTCAGAATATTAATTAAATAATTAACATAAGGTTTATTTGCCAATGTATTGTAATTTCAGGAATTAATTAATTAATCAAGTACGATGATTGATTAGGACCTAGGGTTCAGGTCAGATCAATTTGAATTTGATAGATTGAGGAATTGCCTATTTGATTTAGGACTTGGGGTTTATCAAGATTAGGGTTTCTTGATTAATTGTTGAGATTGGGGGTCTAGGGTTTAGGCGACTATTTTTATGTGATTACACCTTCTCATAGAGAATTTCAAATGGATTAAGACCAGTGGCTTTCTTCCATGTGGTTATGTAATCCCAAACTACCTCAGATAGCCTATTTTACCAATCCTTCTTGTGAACTTCCAATATTTTGGTTAATATAGATTCAATTTCCATGTTTGTTATTTCAACCTGCCCATTGGCATGTGGGTGATAATGACTTGATTTTTTGTGCCTGATGTTGTATTCATTCATTAATGTTGTGATCAAGTGGAGGTGAATTATGCTCCATGATCTGTTACAATCTCCCTTGGTACTCCATACCTGGTAAATATTTCCTCATAAAGGAATTATGCAACATTTTTATCTCTGGCATGCTTCAATTTGACCTCAACCCAATTTATGACATAGTCACTGCACACCAAAATATATGACTTACCATTTGAGGGGGGGTCAATAGGTCCAAAAAATTCCAATCCCCATTTATCATATGGTGCAACAATAAATTAAGCGTACAATGGCATTTCATCTTATTTGATAGGTCTACCCATCCTCTAGCATCTATCACATTTCCTGGTCAAGATTTATCATCACATGGATGGATAATTTCATATGTCTCATCTTCCCTAACACACCTTCTCATAACTTGATCTGGCCCTATATAGAATAAGCAATTATCTAGCCAAGAAAATTTGAATCTCTTCTCAACAAGTAACCTTCTTTATTTTGGTGAGAAGTGAGTACGAATTTTGTTAGCAACTAAGTAATTAGCTATATTTTCATACCAAGGTATATAATCTATAATAGAAAATAAGTGTTTATTAGGAAAATAATCATCAATAATTGCAGAGTCTTCTTGTTTTTGCAGTCTAGACAAAAATATGCCAAACATTGGCTTTACCAAGCTTGTCAACAATAGTGATGTCAAATTCTTGCATCAAAAGCAACCATATAGCCAATCTACATGGTATTGCAGGCTTCTTCACAAGGTACTTAATTGTTGCATGATGTGTATGTACAAAAATATGATAACCAATTATATAATGCCTGAATTTGTTAAGAGAATAAATGATTGTTAATAATTCATTTTTGTGACAATGTAGTTTAACTCTAGGCCTTGCAACTGTTTTCTTATTAAATAGATTGCATTATCAACCTTACCATCTTTTTGACTGAAAAATACTCCAATGTCATAATTTGATGCATCTATGTGGATTTGGAAAGGTAGTGACCAATTAGGTCCTGCAAGGACCCGTGCTTGGGTAAGAACTGACTTTAGCTGCAGGAAAGCTTCTTCACATGTTGATGTCCACTTAAAGTATACAAAGGACCTTCCATTTTACTAAAACCTTTGATAAAACTTCTATAATATCCTACATGACCTAAGAATATCATTACATCCTTTTGTTTTGTAGGTGCAGGAAGGTTGAGAATGACTTCATTTTTTTGGATCAACTTGAATACCGGCTTGAGAAATATAGTTGCCTAATACTACCCCTTTCTGCATCATCATAAAACACTTCTCATTGTTCAAAGATAGATTGTGATCTTAAAATCTCTGTAGCACCTTCCCCAAATTTCTTAATGCTTCCTCAAATGTAATGCCATATGTTGTAAATTCATCCATGTATATCTTCATACAATCATGTGAAATGTTAGAGAATATGTTGATGACTGCCCTCTAGAAGGTGGTTTAGGCACTGTACAAATCAAATGGAAGAACATAATAGGCATAAGTTCTCCATGGGAAGGTAAAGGTGGTCTTCTCCTGATCTTCTGGTGTAATTCTAATTTGGTTATAACCATTGAACCCATCCAAAAATGAGAAATACATCTTCCCTTCCAAAGATTCTAAGACCTGATCTATGAAAGGAAGTGGAAAATGATCCTTTTTTTGTTGTAGTATTCAACTCCCTATAGTCTACAAAAAACTCTCTACTTCCCATTTTTCGTAGGAACTATGATAAATGGTGACACCCATTGGCTATCAAAGATAGGATAGATAAACCCAATCTAAGAATTTTTGCAAATCTCCCTTTACTATATCTCTCAGGGCAACGTTAATTCTTCTATGGGGTTGTCTAACTAGCATACTATCTTCCTTGATATAAATTCTATGAGTGCACAATTTAGGATCAAAACCCTTCATATCATTATAATATTAGGCAAATTCCTTCTTACGAGACTACAACAATTTGATTAAAGACATTTGTGTTCTTGGGTGAGCTTGTTATTAATGTTCAAACATCTACCTAGTGAGATTTCAACTTTCTTTGTTAACTCAATCATAGATGCCTTAGTGAGGTATGAAATTTTCACCTCATGTGGCAATAGTGTACGAAGCACATTTGTAGCTATAGGAAAGTTTGGTGAACTAGAGGTAGGAAGGATAGTTTGCAATGAACATGATTGATGTGATAAAAAACAAAAAAATTGCTCATCCACTCTATAATAATTTTGAATAATTTTATTGATTACATCATCCTCTTCCTGAAGCTGTAGGAAAGGATCCCTATCTATCATCATAACTTGCATTATTGAGTTAACTTCCTCTACATCTTCTCCTAGGCCTGGCCATACTAGTTGGGCTAAATTAGGCTAAGGCTGAACTGGCGGATAAAGAGAAATTTTCTTTTTTTTCAGACCATTTGAGATAGTCATGTCTCCTGATCAACATCCAATGTATGCATTAGTAGTAGCTAACCAAGGCCTTCCTAAAATGATAAGATATCCTCCCAATGTGGCTTTATGGGAGAGTATCATGAAATCAGAAAGGTATTCCCAAGAATCCAGGGTGACAACTAGATCCTCTACAATCCTATCAGGATTAATAATAGAAATATCAGCTGGTTACAGGAAAATAGGTATAGGTCTGAGAATGGTGATCTGAAGATGTTGCATGACATATTTTGTCATCATATTAATGGATTCTCCTAGATCAATTAAGGGATTTTTAACATGAATACTATTAATGATAACCCCAACTACAGGACTACCAGGATCACAATACTTGGATATTATCACCTTTCCAAGAATTATGTCTGCTAACTGACCTAGGACATGCACAATTTGAGGATCTTTCCTCTTTCTCCTAGGTTTCTTCAAACAATATTCTTTAATAAATTTACCATAAATAGGGAAATATTGTATATCTTGAAAGAGAGGTATATTTACACATATATTCTTAAGTTGTTCTATTATATTAAAGGTCAAACCCTCTTTTGGTTTGGGTACTTCTAATCTTTGAGGAAATGGGGGCATTGCATCAGATGGTTTTGGAATCTTAGTTTCTTTTATCAAATTTAGTTGGGTAGGTGTAGAAAGTGTACCTTTTGGTTCCAATTCTTCCATAGGTACCTCAGTTATGACTGGTGGAGGTGGTGCTAGTAATTTTGTTCTAGACCTTAGGTGACTATCACTGATATTTACAGCATATGCAGGTTACTAGTTAGGATCTGCAGAATAGACAGGTTGCTACTATGGCTTGTTGTTAGGATTAGGAATAGGTTAAGTATATAAATGAGTAGGCTTAGGGGAACAAATATTGGCTGCAGGAGGTGGCATTAAGGTTGATTTTTGAGGCTGTTGAAGATAGCCATCTAGTTGATTTGATCATTACTGACCACCTATCCATTATGATGTTTTTTGCCAATTACCCTAAAGTGGTTTCCATGAACCTTGCGGTTGTGGCCAGCTTCCTTGTGGTGGCTTCCAGTTCTCTTGAGGATGTTTCCTTTGGAGTATAGTGTTTTGATAATTTGGCCAAGCATTTTGAGGATTATTCAGAGGCTGAGGTGGATAACCCCCCAAATTTTCATCATATGGTGGTTTCCATTGATTAGTATGAGAATTTTAATAAGGACCACTAAAAGTTAAAGGGTCTTGTGGCATAGCTTGTCTTGGAGCCCATGGCATTATTTTAGAAATGAATAAAATCTAGTCAACATCTCCCTCTACTAGATTGAATTTAGTAGGAATTTTCTTTCTCTCAATATTAACCACCATCTTGCATCTACATTCCTTCTTCTTCTGTCTACAGTGAGGGAAATATTCTACTAGCATTACCTCTACCTCCTCATGCTTCTTCTTGGATTGCATTGTATCCAACTGAGTGTTCATATTGTTGATGGCACCTTTCTTGAATTCTAATAGTAGGTGTGTGATTTATGTCCTTTAAACTCCATGAGCAGTTGTCTTTCCCATAGTAGATTGATAAGCTCTTCCCTTCTTGATACATGCTCTAGAGTAATTCAAGCATATTTTCTTGAGATCCTCCATAGTTTCTTGAGTGATATCTCCTTTGCTCATTAAGTCTAAAGCTTCAATACAACCTTCTGATATCCCTCTTAGGAAAAATAACTTTTGAGACTCTTCATTAATCTCATGGTGTGGGGGAAGATGAATTCAATGTCGTCAGGAGTCTATGGCGTAGGTTCAAGCTAGGGCCTTTGTTGCCTAGTCGTCCACTATTTTTTGGGTACGCCATTGTTTTTGGTTATTGTCATGTTCGTTGGGGGGACTTTTTTCGTGTTTGTTGGGGGCTGGGTTTATTTTTGGGTGTTGATTTTGGGGTTTGTATGGGAAGTTTTTAGTGTTGGATTTTTGGGGGCTTTGTTATTGGTGTTTATTTTTTGTAGAGGTTTTTGTAATGGGGGAGCTTCAAGTTTTTAATTGTCTAGTGGTTTCTGGATCCATATTGCCACCTAGGCATTATTTTGGAGTGCATGCAAAGAATCCTAATTCATTTTATGAAAGTGGGAGTTCTAAATGAAGAAAGGTGAATGGTTGTCTTTTATGCAATCATGATCATCTATTCCTAGTAATTCCTCCAAACTCGGTTATGGATGATGTATATTATTCGAGCCAACATGCTTTGATGTGTAAATTCCTAGGAATCCACATTTCACTATGGACACTTGAGGCATGGATTCATTGCATATGGCAGACTAAAGGTGATTTTGGAGATCATGCTAGTTGTGAACAATTATTTCCTGGTTGTCTTTATAAATTTGGTAGACAGGAATTGGGTTTTTGAGGGAGGCCCTTGTTTTTATAATCATGTTGGTTTGTTTTTCAAACCATAGCATGTGGGGTTTAATTCAACATAAGAGATGCCTTCAAGGTTTCACTGTGGGTTTTTTTTGCAAGGCTCCCACTTGAGTTTAGTCAAGAAGATATTCTGAAATAGATTGCTACTCTAATTGGCAGGCCTATTGTGATTGCTCAACAAACCCAGGATAAAAGATTATTTTTCACGCATCTGTCTTGATATTGATTTAAATAATTCATTGTCAGATTCTTTGGAAATTTTCTTGGGCTCTACTTCATGGATTCAACAACTTGATTATTATTCTATCTCTTTCTATTTTTGGACATGTCATGGGTATGGGTCATCGCCAACATAAGTGCCCTCGAGCTACTAAGAATTCTAGTAATTTTTTTGATGGCTCTCCTCCTCCTTTAGTTCCAAAGGAAGATAAAGGAGATAAGGCTAAGGCCCCTATGCATGAAAATGGCCCAAATAAGGATTTTTAATGCCTCTTAAACCCTATGCCAAGGGGAGAGGCCAAAAAATATCCTTTAAAGATAAACAACCTAATGAAAACTGTAATCGTTTTGCGATTTTGGAAACTATGACCCTCGAGGAAGGGATTCCAGTTGAGGTTTTTTCTAGGGAAGCTATAATAGGTATGGATATTATGCAGGAGAAGAAGCTCTCTGATTACAGTCAACATGTCGGTCCACTACATGATGGTTCTTTTTCTATCCATATGTTGGGAGGTACCTAGGCTCCCACTAATTTACAAGATGATAGTATCCTAGTGGATTTGGCTAAGGAGGTGCAGATGGCTGGAAAAGGGATAGGCTCATCGATAGGTTTGGGTCTGAAACAATTCCCTCATAAGAAAGCTTCAGTTGATAATGCCTCTAGAGGTGGTCTTAAAAAGGATCAGGAGAAGATTAAATCTGGTAGAGCTTTGTTAGTGGAATCTGGGGCGGTGAAGCCTATTGATGTTCACTTCTCCCAATATTCTCAATGATTTTTCTTTCATGGAATGTTAGGGGTTTGAATAGAATCCCTTGACAAAGGGATATTAAGGATTTTGTTGTGGTTCATTCACCAAACATCTTCTATATTCAGGAGACTAAGATTTTTGTTGATGACATGCTTCACTATGCCTCTCGTATGTGGTATTTTGGTCAGTGTCAATGCATTGGTTCTAAGGGTAACTCTATAGGTTTGGCTCTTTTTTGGGATCCTCACAAGATTGCTCCTCTTTAGTGGATTTTTAGTAAATCTTCTATTTACATGGTTGCATCCTCCTTGGATTCTGGTGAGACTATTATAATTTCTATTTTTTATGCTCCTATTGACATCCGAGATAAAACCAAGCTTTGGGATCACATAAGGTATGTATGTGATGAACTATAGCTGATTGAATGTTTGAAGATGTTAAGTTTATGATCATGCAAGGCATTAAATAAGTTAATGTATTATATTTTCATTGATGTCAACTTGATATTATCTATATGGTCATGGACATACTGCCAAAGACTTCAAAGGACCGATGAATCAAAGGCTATGCTATCAGTAATGCATATAAGTCAAGTATTCACAAAGTGACTGTATACACCGATGAAGTGCACACTGATGGACAGAGTAAAAGAGCAAAGTCACAGTGTTACCCGATGAGCAAATGCACAACATTACTGACGAGCAAAGTCATAGTGTTGCCTGATGGGAAAAGCACAGAGTAACCCGACAGACAGAATTACAGTGTTTCTTGATGGATGGAGATCTCAAAGACAACTGACGTCACACTGACGAAACAGTCAGTTATCACCGACGACTAACTGAAGTGTTGACTGACATAACAGAGAGTTCAGAAATGAAAAATGCTTAGCTTTCAAGAGCTATAAATAGACTTAACTAATACTTATCATTTTTTTAATCGACAAGATAAAGCTGAAGATAAGTAATGGATTTAAAGCTTCTTTGTCGAGTTGGCAAGAAGATCTCAACGAGATAAAATTGGAGTTTTGCTTTAAATCTAATTGGCAAGAATTGTGGATCACGCCAAGAATCAAGAAAGCCAAGAAATGTTGAATCATGTCTATAAAGATACAAACCCAAATCATTACGAAGAATGGGGTGAACAAGAGAAGAAAAAAATAGATGGTGAAGAGATTCTGAAGAAGAAGGAAATCTTCATTCAGACCTGATCAACAAGCTGAGGAAAGAGCTAGATTCTACAGACACCGACAAATAGTGAAACAACATTACATAGCAGAACAATGTGGAGCAAAGGTATAGAATTGATTATATTGATCAGAGAGGTAATGAACTTACAATAGATCTGAAAATCTACAATTCAAGTTGTATGTGTGAACAGATCAATTTAGTGTTTCAATTTAACCTTTGAAGCATCAATTCTCTTAACCGTTCAAGACTTAAAAGTATTTTGTAATTGAGATACATCCCAAGGAGTATCAAAAATTTTGATCATAAAAAGTAGCTTTGGATATGCCTGATACCTATTGACAGGCCAAGTGAGTGTTTGATCAAGGATGGTAGCATTAGATGCCAGATACTAGGTGAAAAAATATCTTTTAAATCCTCTAACAAGGTCACACCTAATAGTGTGTTTGTAACCTTTAATAGGGTTGGATCTTAACCAAGCTCACTTCAGAAGAGTGAAAATTTGGGATATCGGTCCCATTGTTTTTTCCCTTAATAGGGTTTCCATGTTAAAAATCCATGTGTTATGTGTTTATGTTTCATTACTTGATTGTTTTACATTTCACATATGCTATTCTGGATTGATCGGTATACTCTAGCTATTTACTGTGTTTCGGTAAATAACAGACTGCTTATCGGTAAACATACAAAAGAAGGTTTTACAAAGCATTTTGAAAATTAGTAATTGGTTATAAGTACTTCAAGGCATTCATCTTGTAGGACTAAATATTGTTAGGAATAAGGTGTCTCAACCTTGGATAATTCCTATTCTTATTATTTGTTTTGTAAAATGTATTTCTTGCAAATAATGTAATTAAGTGTGAGTGTACATGTCTAGTTTGCATGTTGATGTGTCACTCCACTTGATGTGTCGGCATCTTGAATTGTGTGTAAGGAGATCATGGCTGAAACAGTTATGACAGATTCCTATGACACGTAAGAGCTATTTCTAGGAGATTTCAATGACAGGTGAAGACATGCAATGACATGTGGCAACTGATAAAGTTAAGTACTGTACACTCTTCCAATCCTTGATCCCAACCGTGGGGTTCAGGGAATCACCCTGAAAAAAATTTTAGGGTTCCTATTTTCTCAGAGAATGGCAAAACCCTAATACAGCTATCTTTGGGAGTTTCCCTAAAAAGGAAAGCGCAATGATATAAGCATTTTTTAGGGTTACAGGAAAGGATACGAAAAGAGTGTATTGTTGGTATAATCGAGTGCTACTGGATTTATTTGTGTGTGTCAATTGTCTCCTGAAAGAACTTGCATTACAAGTGTGTTGTAACCGTTGTGTTGAAGATAATACATTGTGCAGGTTTTGGAGTGCTGGGCTTTTTTACCGAAAGGTTTTCCCCAGGGTAAATCACTGTGTCATTCTCTATTTTCTGTATGCATGGTATATGGTTGCAATATCTTTGTTAAAGTAGTTAACGAATCTGAAATTGTAAGGAGTTAAAAGAATTTGCATAATACTTTCCTTTAGAGATTAGTGTAGGAAGCTGTTTCCACACCTGAGTTTCCTTACAAATATAACTAGAGGCTTAAAAGTGGTAATAAGTTTTAAGAGTTGATTTAAGGATTAATTTTTAAGGCCACTGATCCACCCCCCCTCTCATTTATTACTAACAGTCTGGTCATGTGATCCATACCTTCCTTAGATATTAGGTGGATATTTTAATTCAATGTTGAGTTTGGAGGTGAAAAGAGGGGGATACCTAGGTTGGGTCCATCTTCTGATTTGTTTTGAGCTCAGGTGACTTCTCTTGCTTTAGTGGATGTTAAGCCCTCTAATGTGAATTTTACTTGGAATAATAGATGGAGTGTACATGAGGCAATCTCTGAATGACTGGATAGGTTTCTTGTCTCATGTTCTTGGGTTCTTGATGTCCTAGTTACTAGCTCTGAAATTTGGATAGGAGAGGTTTTGATCAATGACCAATTAAATTTTCTACCTCATATTTTTCTGGTCCAAAGAATCCTCCTTTTAAATTTCATGTTATGTGGCTCTGGGACTCTTCCTTGCATGAATTAGTGGCTAAGTGGTGGAGAGAGGCTGACCCTACTTATGGCACAACTATGTTCATCTTTGTGAACAAACTTCAATATGTAAAGTGTCACCTTCAGAGATGGAATACGTCTTGTTTTGGTAACCTTCATTTTAGGAAGATGGTTTCTCAGATGCTCTTGGAAAATTTGAATCCCATGCCATTTGAGATGTGGAGGAATGAGAACTTAGTGAGGAGATTTATTGGAAATAGAAGGCTCAGATTGATTGTTTGCAAGAAGGGGATAGGAATACTACTTTATTTCATCATTCTATTCACACTCATCATAATAAGGGGTATGTTTCCTCTCTTTTTACCTCGAAAGGTCTTCAGATCTCTTCTTTTCCATCTATGTCCCGTGAGGCTCGTCAGTTTTATTCTGCTCTTTTTCCTAATGATTTCCCTCTAGCTGATGTTGAGGATAATTTGATCCTATCTTGCATTCCCTCTCTTTTCACCAATGCAATGAATGAATCTCTCAGTCATCTGATTTAGTTGCCAGAATTGGAAGAGGTTATTTTTGGGATGAACAAAGGTAAAGCTCCAGACCCTAATGGCTTCCCTATTGAATTTTTTGAGGTTTTTAGGGATATTATTAATCTGGATCTTTTGGAGGTTGTTAGAGAATCTCTTTGTAATAAATAGATACTTTGAGCCTTCAATTTTACCTTCTTAACTCTCATTCCCAAAAAGGAAGGTGCAAACAAACTTGAGTTTTTTCGGACCATTGCTCTCTATAATGTGGTGTATAAGATTATCACTAAATTTATTGTAGAGAGGCTCAAAACTTGTCTTCCTATGGTGATCTCTAAGGAAGATGGTGGTTTTTCATTGAAAAACATATTCTGGATGGGGTAGTGTTGTCTTCTAAGGTTATTCATTCTATGGAAACTTCTAAGGAGATATCTATGTCCATTAAATTAGATATGGCCAAGGCTTATGATAGTTTTAAATGGAGTTTTTTTCAAAAAATTATCTTAGCCATTGGTTTTAGTGAAGAATGGGTGATCTGGACTATGAGCTATGTTACTTCTACTTCTTTTTAAGTTATTTTGAATGGAGAACCTTTAGAGCCTTCTGGTGCTTCCCGAGGCCTTCACCAAGGGGATCCTCTTTCCCCTTGTTTATTATTTTGGCTGAGGGTCTGGATCATTTTCTTAAATTTTGTGCTTCTTAGGGCTTGAATCATGGGTGGAAATGGGGCAATGGATTATGACAACTCACACATCTCCAGTTTGTGGATGATAAGTATCTTATAGGATTGGCTCATCTTCATGAAGGTGAATCTTTTAGGAAATCTTTGGATGTTTACCTTGGAGCTTCAAACCAGAAAATCAATGAGTATATCTTCCATTTTCATCTTCAATACCCCTCAGGCCATTCAGAGGTGTATTGCTGGTATTTTGCATTTCTGTATTGGGTCTCTTCCCTTTGTCTATTTCAGAATTCCTCTTACTGTTGCTTGACAAGATACATCATAAGGTTAATCATTGGAGTCACCATTAGCTATCTATTACATCTTTCTTAACTCTTCTAAAGTTGTTTATTCAAGATCTTCCTATATACAGATGTTTTGTTCAGGCTACTCCCATTTATTTTTTTCAAGAATTTGATGCCCTCTCTCATCAATTTCTTTAGAATGAGAAATTATCGAATTTGAAAATGAGCCTCGTTAAGTGGGAAACAGTATGCAGACCTAAGAATGAGGGCGTCCTTGGCTTACGCTTTGATATTTTAAATGGGCAAGTTCCTACTGCTAAGTTATATTGGCATTGGTGTACTAATAAATATCATCTTTGGGCTCGTATACTCGCCTCTAAGTATCTTCTAGTTGTTAATGTGTTTGATGTCCCTCGCTCTCCTTTTTTAGGAAGAGGTTCTATGATATAGAATACTTTGAAAATTGGGGCTCTTTTGGTTAATAATGGACTCTTTTGGATCTGTCATTCAGGATCTCAATCTCTTTTTTGGCTGAATTCTTGGGATGGTCATCCTTCTATCCTTTCTACTCATCCCCACCTTTAGACACTTTATGATATATTTACTGCAGCTGGCTAGGATACTATTGACCATTATAAGACTACCTATAATTGTGATTTGGTAGTTTTTTTTTCTAGAAACATCCTTCTGAGTGGCCTTCAAGAGGATTTGAGGATGATAGGCAAGAGCTGGCTCATATTTTAGAGTCTAGGGATTGGACTACTTTGGTTGGAAATGATGTTCTAGCTTAGGCTAGCAGTGATTTGTCTGGAAATTTTTCTATTTTTGTAGGTTATTCTGAGTTAGTACAGAAGACATTTAGGTACATTCAAGTTCCCTAGTGGAAACATGTTTGGTACAAATTCTCATGGCCCAAGTGCAATTTTTTCATGTGGTTGATGGTCCAGAATCAATGTCTTACTTGGGATAGTCTATGTAAGTGTGGATTTTAGAGCCCCTCGATGTGTGTATTGTGTCATAACAGTGAATAAATTGTCTCTCATCTCTTTTTTCAGTGCCCCTTCAATAGAGATATTTGGCACTTTTGGTGGGATGTTTCGAATCAAGTTTGTTGGCATGTCTCTTCTTTAGCTAAGTTCTTTTCTCGATAAGGTAAGGCTCCTGTCAAGATTTCTTTTCTTCATGTTGCTTAAACTCTTGGACCTTATTTTATTATTTGGAATATCTAGTTGGAGAGAAATTTTCATATCTTTCAAGATGTGTTGTTAGAGGCTCACCACTTGTAATGGAAAATTCTTCATTCTTTGCGAGAAACTATTTCGACTAAATGTGATTTGTAAGAGGCTATGGATTCTAGTGATGTTTTTTCTATATTTGTCTCCATATTCCTCCTCCACAAGGCCCTCTTATGAGGAATAAATGTAGATACCCTCTTCAGAAAATTAATAGGGTGGGGAGATGGAGTTAGCCTCTGCAAGGCATTCTCAAAATCAACATGGATGGGTCTTCTCAGGGAAACCAAGTGTTAGGGTTTGACAGAACCGGAGCAATATAAGAATAAATAGTTATACGTAGAAACAACAGAAGAAATAAACTAAACACAAATAACACAGAGATTTAACGTAGTTCACCCAAAACATGGGCTACGTCAACCTACACAGCCGTCCAACCTTTCTTATTATCCAACAAAAAAGTACACAACCTTACAATGCATTGTACATCTCAAACGCTTATAACATGTGTTTTAGGGCAACCTCTAAAATCAAACATTTTAGGATTTTACAATGTCGATATTCTTTTTCGTGAAAAAGCAAATCTCTTTCCTGAAAAAGCACCAAAAAAATTTGGCCCTTCGGGGCTACCGCCCCTCACCTCCGGCAACTACCATACATGTCACCATAATATCAACACCTACTACATGATCAGTCGCCACAATATCAACAATCTCCCACTTGGAGACTGATCAGGCTCCACACCAAACAATCTCCCACTTGGAGACTGGAACCAGACGACAATGTAGTATGTGCAACTCCCACTAGATAAAAGACCTTGCTATGTATTAACCCCATGATCATCATTCAAGAAGCCCAATAGAAGCTGAGAAAGAAACCAACTTCTCCTTGGGGACCACCTTCGTGAACATGTCTGCAGGATTGTCACTTGTGTGAATCTTTTCAAGCCGTAATTGGCCATCCTCCAAAACAGACCTTATAAAATGGTACCTAAGCTGTATGTGCTTTGTCCTTGAATGAAAAGAAGAATTCTTTGCAAGATGAATGTCACTTTTTCTATCACTTTACAATGGGCGGTCTTCCTGCTTCTGACCCAATTCCTCCAAAAAACATTGTAACCAAATCATCTCCTTGCTAGCTTCCATAGCAGCTACATACTCAGCTTCAGTAGTTGAAAGTGCATTAACTTTCTACAATCTAGAATTCCAACTAACTGCAGTACCCCCTACAGTGAAAACATACCCTTTAGTACTCCTCCTTGTATCAATATCTCCTGCCAAATCAGATTCAATAAATCCACTCAGAGAAAAACTGGATCCTATGAAACATATTGTCATTGTAGTAGTTCCTCTCAAATATCAAAGAATCCATTTGACAACATTCCAATGTTCCATACCCGGATTGCTCATATACCTGCTGACAACTCCCACTCCATGAGCAATATTGAGCCGTGTGCATACCATTGCATACATCAGACTACCAACAGTTGATGAATACGGGATGTTAGACATTTTATCTACCTCTTCATGTGCCTTTGGGAATATTTCCTTAGTCAATTTGAAATGACTAGCCAAAGATGTATTGACTGCTTTTGCATCCTTCATATTGAATCTTTTCAACACCTTCTTTATATACTCACTTTGGGACAAATTCAAAGTTCTATTTTTCCTATCCTGTGTAATCCTCGTACCAAGGATTTACTTAGCAGCACCCAAATCCTTCATAGCAAATTACCTTGCTAATTTATGTTTAAGTTCATTTATGTGTTGCATATTGGACCTAGTAACAAGCATGTCATCAACATAGAGTAACAGGATAATGTAACTCCCATTATCCAATCTCTTAAAATATACACAGTGATCAGAATGACATCTATGGTAACCTTGTTCAACCATGAAACTATCAAAATTTAAATACCATTGGCGAGGTGTCTGCTTTAGGCCATACAGACTCTTCCTTAACCTACACACCAAATTCTCCTTACCCTTGACCTCATATCCCTCTGGTTGCTGCATGTAAATTTCCTCCTCCAGATCTCCATGGAGAAAAGTTGTTTTGACATCTAGTTGTTCAAGATGCAATTCATCTACAGCCACAAGACTTAGTACAGTTCTAATTGAAGTCATTTTTACAACAACGGAGAATATTTCATCAAAATTTATACCCTTTTTCTGTATAAAACCTTTTACCACAAGTTTGGCCTTATACCTCTTCTTTCCTTCATCTTCCTCCTTTAGCCTATAAACCTATTTGTTAGGCAAGGCTCTTTTTCCTCCAGGTAAAGGGACTAAGTCCCAAGTCTTATTTTTCAACAAGGAGTCCATCTCCTCTTTCATGCACAGCTTCCACTGTTGTTTGGCATCCACCTGCATTGCTACTTCATAATCTTCTAGTTCACCAGAATCAGTCACTAAAATGGAATACAAAGAAGGAGAAAACCTATCAGGAGGTCTACTTGAACTTGTAGAATGTCTAACACTTACAAGAGTTTGTGGGATAACCCGTTGTTTCTGAGCATCAGGTACCAGTGGTGTTCCTTTTTCAGGAGTCTCATCCAACACCACATATTCTTGTCTGACCTGTTCATGCTTCTTTTCCGGCAACTGTTCTTTATACATGACCTTCTCATTGAATATAACATCCCTACTTCTAATTATCTTAAGATTTTCAAAATCCCATAACTGATAACCATATTCATCTACTCCATATCCAATAAAGGTACATTTTTGAGATTTAGCATCAAGCTTGGTTCTATTTTCTTTATCAACAT
>MU226536.1:2056095-2068257 GCA_018584345.1 Thuja plicata
AAGGATTTATGCAATGACTGTTAGGTCAACCTGGTTAAAGGATTTGAACTGATACAATGGTTAGAAAGTAATCAGCAGGTGTGATCTAATACATACAACTTACTTTGCAAATCCAGATCCAATTTCAACTCTAATGCTAATTCACTGAGTGGCCTCCATTTTCATCTCAAACTTCAGATTTGCTTGGAAATCCATCAAGCAATCTCTCTCTGCTTCTCTGCTCAGCCTTCTCTACTAGGTCTTCACCAATCAATCAATTAACCATGCAATACTTTGCATTCAACTTCTCCTTGCTTAGATACAATAACAATAACCACAATAGGTTATAATATACCTCTTCATCTAGGTCAGATAAATCTTTTTCCGCTTAATCCAGATCATAGATGTTAGGTTAGGTCAGATCCAACGGATCTTTCCATCATTACATTTAATTTACTTCTCCAATACAGTCATTAATTAAACATTGAATCCATGCGCTAATAATGGTTTCCAGTGCATTAAATGAATGTGGACCAATCTTAATTAACAATGCATATCCCAATAAAATCAACTATGTCAGCCATAGATCTCAAATCTCATCAATTAACAAAATACTGCTGCTCAGCTTTCTCTGTCTCCCTCGGCATTTCACTGGCGCTCGACATCATCTTTGCTTTGCTCGGCATCATCTTTCTCTTTTCTCGGCATCGACTTTGCTTTTCTCGGCATCGACCTTCTAGTGAATTGTCAGTGATAGATCAACAATGTATCACTTTTCCAAAGTGCCAAATGATCAAGTACCCTGGTGTATACTCATAACTCAACCATTTCCTTGGTCTTCTTGTTATCCCATTCTTTCAAATCTTCAACAATCAATGGATAAGGTACTCAAACATACAACAATAGTCTCACTAGTTAAGGTTTGACATCAATGAAAAAATAACAATTGTCTACATTGTAGCAATGTTTCCAACAACTTGCTAGAAAGACTATTTCAGAGCTCTAGATACTAGATATTTGCTTTGCACTTAGTTGGGTACCTGACTAGACTAGGATGCCTAGCCACAATGTCTTACTATTTTTGGTTTTGATTTTAGTCATAGGTGCATCTCTTATCTTTGTTGCAGATCTATACTTTCTTATAGTGTACTGTTGTTGGTCTATCAACTTTTTTTAGTTATAAGCTCATTCTTACATTCTTGAGGACATAGTTATTTAACATTAATTCAACAAGTAGTATTTCATACAACAAAGGAATAAATTACATTGCAAATAAAGTGGTTTAGATGTAGCAAATTAAGGTTTGAATCCCACAACCTTTCTTATCTTAATACCAACTACATGCAATTGTCAAATACCATTATGAATTCAGTGCTAGCTTGGATCTTGATTCTCTTGTTATAATTAGCAAAAATGCTTGTATTGGAGTGGTTGACATGATGGAATTTGAGGTTCCTCTTAATGTGGATGATGTGGGGTAATTTGAGGCCCTTATTATGCTACAACTAAAAATTTCTAGCATATTTCCTTAGGAACTCAATTATGAATGAAGATGATCATGAAGTGCATAATAAATAGATATAGATTTGATAGGTACAAGGTAAAAGTGTAAATATGAAAATGTCTTATGCATTAGTATATGAATCTAAGCCACAAGACCTTCTAAATGACAACCCTACACAAAAGAGAGAAGACAATAAAAATATAAGAAGTAATAAGAAAGAAAGAATAAAAGGTATGATAGTCATGAGCTAATAACAATCCATAATGACATGGCAGGTGTATCTTGATGCGTGAAAATGAATTATAAGCAGTCAAGAAGTAAAACATATTCTTGGAATGTCATCATAGAAGCAAAACATAATCACGCTTATCATGAAGAGCCTCATGAAGACAAACCTGAACAATGATGCAACAATAAATTCACTCAACAACAATGGTAACAATCATGGATATTTCGTAGAATATTGAGAGACATCCTACAAAATATAGTCTTAAGAGGAGTCATACCTAGTGATAAACATTTGCATAACACAATATTTCAATGCAAGAACAATGAAATGGAGCTTTGAGTCTTTCTCAAGGCTATAAGGTCAATTTGTAACTTCCAGGAGGCATTTTAACACGTGTACATGAAGACTTTTTAAAGATATTGAATGTGTTCTGCATAGTTTGGAGTAGTTTGGGAGGTCTTAAATGACATGTTTCCTTTCCATTTAACCCAACACTTTTTTCAACTCCAAAATTATGAAGAACACGTGGCTTTAAAGATTGGAGAGGCAATTGAGCAAATTGGAAAAATGAGGTAGATATATAGGGGTTGGATGAGAAAATTTAGGTGTAGTTTGGGAGTCTTTTGATTCAATTTGAAGACTATCTAGGTATTATATAGTTTTTCCAATAGATTGCAATAATTGAGAAGTCTAATAAGAAACAAACCATGCAGATGATGCTAGAAATGTTTTGAAGTATTGAGGAGACATAGCAGATTGCACTCCTTATGGGCACCCAAAGTAGGTTGAATTAGTCTTTTTAACATCCATTTTCTAGTTTAGGAAGTCCTACATTCTCTCCTATGCTTGGCAAGAGATATAAGATGTCTAGGTTAGATTTCTAGGTAGTTCTTTCTAACTTTTCAAGAAATTTTTGAAGGAGAACCAACATTGTTACAACTCAATTTTCTTAGTTTGACTACTAAAATCAGACTTTGTGTAAAGATTGCTAAACTGCAATCTTCCCAAGAACACCTGCATGCATAGCTATTACATAAACAGAAGCAAAAGACAGAAGATAGAAGGATTCAGCTATGGCGGCCAAAATGAGAGAGAAGAGATATCCATGTTGAAAAGAATAATTTCTATTAACAACAATATTGAATACAAAACTCTGTGAATAAAACTAAGTGGTGATTCCTTATAAAGGATACCGAAGCCCTAAAAAGGAAACTCTCAGAAAATAGAAAGTTGCCTAAGTATAACTTAAGCACAATAGAGTAATTACTAAATTACTCTAACACCCCCCCTTAAGTGTAACTTAGGGAGAAGAAAAACTGCTAAACTACTGCAGAAAGCAGGAAAGAAGGGTCCCGGCAACTAGGCCTGATCAGGTACCCAAAACAAGAAAGCAGACTAGATGAAGAAAACCTTCAATCTAGAGAAAAAGAGGTGTCCCAGAGAAAGGAACAAGAATAGAGAAAGAAGCACCTCCGAAGTATGTCTGAAAACTCTGTCATAAGATACTGCTGGAACCCCCACTGAAGTGCATGACCAGGTAGAGAAGACAAGTGTCTGAAGAGCTGATCAATCAAACCAGGAAGCAATAGAACCAACAGGTGAACCCCCCCATAATGCTGAACTGGAAGAGGTGACAGGAACACTGAAATGCAGTACCAGAAACAGCTGCAGAAGAAGAACCAAGAACACCAACAGTGCAACAGAAGCACACACACAGGATAAAGAGCGGTGTCACAGACACAGACTACATGGGATAATGTCATGGAAGGTACGCTCACTTGACAAAAGTGGATGCGCCTAAAGCGGCAAATGCATCATAATCCCCCCATGGCACTTTATAACACAGTGCGAATACATCAACCGAACCAGGTGTACAAGATCCAAAAATGCAGAAGAAGGCACTTTATCTCAGTGTGTTTACAGAACAATGATGCAACAGAAAGAGCATGCAAGCTCAGAAGTCAGAAAGAAGAGTGAACTATGAAACCGGAAGAAGAGATCCCCGGACCTGTGGAACCAAGCAAACCACCAGAGGGCATAAACTGCCAAACGCGGAGGAGTGAAAACCTGAAGCAGAATCTGGAAGAAATACCTCTGCCACTAAATAGTACACAGAATCAGCTTTCCGACGATATCTCGTTTGCCGAAAAAGGAGTCCGGATGAGCCAGATATGACTCCCGGAAGGCAAAAAAAAGACATCGGACTTCAACAGCAAAAAATACTGTTGAAACGGTGGAACCAAAAACCCTAACCTTCATAGTCAGAAAGAGCTCGGAAAGAGCTTTCCGACGATATAAAGAAGTTAAAAATCCGATACCGTATGCTCAAGATACGGCCAAAAGACCACAGGCAGCTCCAGAGAACAAAAAAATCAAAGAAAATGACAGTTTCTTGCATGTCAAATTTAATCACGACAAGGTGATGCAGGCATAAGTACTGATGACGTCAGCACGCAGGTCTGACGTACCTGCCTGTGTCAGCTGTCAGTACCAAAATGGTACGCATGCAAAAAGAACTTTTTCAAAAAGTTTTACCAAAAAACTTTTTTTTCATTCCAAAAAAATCAAATGCATAAAACATTTGATTTTTATTTTTATTTTTTAACCAAAAAAAACGCTGCACTTATAACTTCTAAAAATGAGTTTGGATTTCTCAATAATTATACATCTATTAATCTAATCCTAGTACCTTAAACCCAAATTGATTGATTGTCCATCTTTATCATATTTATACAAGACATGATATTTTTCCTTGCATACACAGTGTGAGCCAGTAGAAGAATGGATAAACCATACCTAGCATATGAAAAAGAGGAGGGTAAAACCCAAATTGATTGATTGTCCATCTCTATCATATTTATGCATGACATGATATTTTCCCTTGCATACACAGTGTGAGCCAGTAGAAGAATGGATAAACCATACCTAGCATATGAAAAAGAAGAGGGTAAAAATTCAATCCAAAAATTGAATGATAGCAAACGCTCAACAAATACCATTGAATGTAATGTGGATAAACCATACCTAGCATATGAAAAAGAGGAGGGTAAAAATTCAATCCAAAAATTGAATGATAGCAAACGCTCAACAAATACCATTGAATGTAATGTAGATAGCACTAAAGTCTAATGATATTTTTCCCATTTGAGGGTGGAAATTTTTGTGGCCCGATGTCTAAGCAAACACACAAGTATTACCTAGTCAATTTTCGGTAGAACAAAACAATACGACACTAGTCGTGGTCAACCAAAAGCTTGACTTGGTCGCACAGTAGCAAATTAGTTATAATTTGATATCCGTATGCTGCATTGAAAATAAGCGGGTTGAATGTAACAGACCAAGGTTCGAATCCTGCTGCCTTGCTTATCTCAATATCAATTAAGGAAATGGCAAAATACCATGATGAATTCAATGCTAGCTTGGATCTTGATTCTCTTGTTATAGTTAGCGAAAATGCTTGCTCTGGAATGGAAGACGCGATGCAATTCGAGGATCCTCTTACTGTGGACGATGTGGTGGAGTTTGAAACCCATCCTTATGCTACTTCTCAATCTTCCTGGCATTTGAGCTGCTCAGAGGATTTATGCAATGCAGAGAGATTTAATCAACTGGCGGCAAATTCCTTGCCCTATTACCAGCACGATGTTTGCGCACAGAATGCCTTCTGCAAATACAGTAAAGCTAATTCAATGGCCGCTGTAGATTCTTTCAAAACTGGTCAGATTTTGCTGAAGAGATGTTTAGGTTTTCTCAGAAAAATCGAAGAGAAGAGGAATTTGACCACGCGGATGTCAATGCAAACTGCTCCTGCTCATCCTCATCAAC
This sequence comes from Thuja plicata, assembly GCA_018584345.1. Lineage (NCBI taxonomy): Eukaryota > Viridiplantae > Streptophyta > Pinopsida > Cupressales > Cupressaceae > Thuja > Thuja plicata. The sequence continues at coordinate 2,061,633 of MU226536.1, forward strand.
AACAGCAAGCAAAATCGGGGTTTCAGAACAAATCGGCATTTGACCACATGTTAGCCGAGCGGAACAGGAGGATCAACTTGAGACAGGAATTCTCATATCTCTGTTCTTCCCTGCCTCAAATTTCCAAGGTATTACATTATTACGGTGTTATCATGATTTTTTTCCCTGCAAATAAGCGATCTTACGGATATTTGGAGTCATTAGACTGTTCTGTTGTTTCGGCTTTTTGGAAACTGAGAACGTAGGGTTTTCACAGACGATATAAAGTATTTTTGAATAAAAATAATGTTAAAAATCTTAAATCAAGAGAAATTTTAAGCAGCCGATATGTGTAAATTCTAAATTCTATTTAAATAAATTGTCCTTTTAATTTAAGAGTTTATTTGTAGAATATTAGAATTTATTTGTAATATTGTTATTTAATTGTGTAGCTTTTGAGTCAAACTCATTGATTCATGTTTGATGAGTAATGGTTCACAAGAACTTAGCATTCAATGAGAATGAATAGAACATTTACCAGTCATTGCATATAGGTGATGCTCACAAGGATGAAGTATCAGGCTCTTTTTGGGAGGTCCCACATTTTAATATGACTCCAATTCAAGCAGCATTCTTAACTATGGAGTTTCCTTCAAAGTTAAACCCACTTAGCTTGGTACCCCATTTGCAAAACCTTCACCAAGTGTTATGCCTTATGAACCACTCATTATAGACGCACGGGCTAAGCTCGAGACAAAATGCACCAAATTGTGATATTGCTATCAAAGATTCAACTGTGTAGTTGTTAAGTTAAACTCACTAACCCATGTTTCATGAGTAGTGAGATAGGTTCTTGTGAACCACTACTCATGAAACATGGGTCAATACGTTTGACTCAAAAACTACTTGAATCCTCATAACAACAATACAATTTAACTTAAGTTAAAAAATATCTTCTACTTATCTATTAAAATCTTTTCAAAAAAATTTACAATTTTACATAGAAATAATGTTTTAAAATCTTAAATCCATAGAAACTGTACGCAGCCTATATGTAGTAATTCTAAATTTAATCCAAATAAAATTATTCCTGAATTTTCCAGTCTATTAAAAAAAATTACATAAGAATAATGTTTAAAAATCTTAAATCCATAGAAATTGTAAGCAGCCGATAGGTAATAATTCTAAATTTAATGCAAATTAAATCATCCCTGAATTTTAGAGTCCATTCAAAAAATTTACAAATTTTCCCCAAAAGCTCTGTTCTCCTTCTTCAGTACTGGAAAACAAAGACAAAACCTTGATTTTTATGTGGCGATTCTGGTGCTGCTTCTGACTTCCAAATATCCTGTTTACAGAAAGATAAGTATTCAATATTGGCAAATACCACAAGTTATCTGAAGGAATTAAAGCTCCGTGTTGCTGAGCTCGAACAACAAAATCACAGATTGCAGCAGTTGGCTCTCCCAAATAAAGAAGAAGGAAGTAGCGGGTTCGAATCCACGGCCGGGTCATATAAATTAAATGAGGAATTCATCTACAGAAGCAATGAAGTAACATTGGAGAAATGCAAGGAGGTCCCCTGCCAAGTAAACATGAAATTAACTGTACAGAAAGATCAGTATTTCTGCCCAACAAGCCTGCTGATCAGGCAACTAGATCTGATGAAAAGAAATCAACTGGAAGTCCTCTCAATCCAAACACAAACACAAAGAGAGCCATTTCAATTTTGCTCCAACATTCTTCTCAGACCCAATGTATGTATTTGAACATACTTAACCCTGTCTAGATTTTTAAGTTACAATTTGAGTTCTTATATTGTGCTCAGAATTCTTCCTGTGCTAGTATTTGTAAGGCTTATGCAATGTTTCATATGGAAAATGTGCAGGGTGAGGCCTGGAGTACTTCTGACTGGCAAAAGTTTGGCACAACAGTGACTGAATCCCTTTGATGAGGAGCTATGAATGGATGCATGGAAATGAATATTTTTCTGATTTTGTTGGTAGTTTTCTGAATTTAACCGTATAAATTTTATTGTTATCAATTCTGAAATCAAATTCCACTCTTTCATCAATACATTATGAAATACATTATGATTATGATGGATCATAGAAGTTGATTCTAAACATTAACAACAATAAAATCTATACTTCAAATCCAAAAGAAAACGAACAAAACAGTTAAAATTCCATGATCTGATCCCAACGCTATTTACTTTCACGGCTCAAAGTAGAAGATTTTCTACAAAAGTCAGTGGAGTAAATGAACTTTTCCATGTTAAGATACTAATGCATTCTGGGAACATGTTCCTCATTGTAAAGGGCTCTATTTAAACATTTAAGATATTTCGTTTATTTAAAATATACAATTTAGTAGTCAAGGATAAATTTCAATTGGGATAATTAATTATTATACATATATGATGCATTAAATTTCTTTTATTAGTTCAGGATAAGAATATAGTATTAAAAAAATAACCATTTGTCTTAAAGTATACATTTTAAAAGTCATTTATGTTTTTGTATATTGATTCATGTTTGAAATCATTAAATCAATTTCAATTCTATTAATAGCTTCAATAATATTAGTACTATTTTACACATCATAATAGCCAAAAGAATAAACTTTGACTTAAAAATAACATTGTTTGGCTTTTAAATTGTTTTGTCACTTAAGTTAGTCTACACATTGTATTTTTTGTTTTTTGATAACATTTTAGATATTTTTTTTTATAAGAGTGTTTTAAATATAATAATTGATTTATATGTCTAATAACAAGTATCTAATAACTAGATTGTATTGTCTAATAATAAGTGTTAACATTTTTTGTTTTATAAATTGTAGCACAAAAATGTAAATAATTTTGTGTTTAGTTAGAAATGATAAACATTTCAAACTAAACACAAAATATAAGAGATAGGACATCATATGTCATGTGATTTGGTACTCATCATATCCACCCCTTAAACAAAACAAGAATTAAAACTTTACAAAAGGATGATTCATCCCATCACTTAATTCAAATGTAAAAAAGAGAAAGTACAGGAATTAAAGGACACTTGATTTTATTTGTTATTTCACAAACATAAAACACAATTTTTTCTTTTCTAACTAAAGAATAAAATATGATTAACACATACTATATCTTAATCTCGAGTTATAATTATAGTGTATCCTAGGAAATAAGTTTCATTTTCTTTGTATCCTTAAAAGTAAACATTTCTTCATTTTGTTCTCATTTTCCCTCTCAAGGAAGCATTTCCCCTATACTATCAGGAACTTTACCTAAATGCATACATTATTCATCTTGATAGGTGGAGAAAATCACTTTACAAAAATCAATTAACAAAATCTATGAAATCATTGAATATCTCTATTGAAAATAGAATGATTGAATTAGACTAAAATGTATAAAAACGATTTCCTACCATGTACTTATAAAAGTAAATCATTTCTACACATTTTCATAAAGATTTGTTTTTAGATCAAGCTCTACACATACATGGTGGCTACCATTTTGAATCCATCAAGAAAAATGTTTAAAAATATAAATTTTGACCTATAAATTACCGAATCAATATAAATCCATTTCACTACATAATCACCCAAGCACTCATTTATCACAAAGAGAGTTTAAAAGTTATGATGTTCATTGAGTTTAAAAGTTATGATGTTCATTTTATTGATAAAATTATAATTTCTATTCTAATGAGCTTATTTGGTTCAATATTCATTTTCATAGATAACAATGACATGAATAAATTTACAAATTATGATGTAGAACAATACATTTTGAGCATTTATGATATCTCATATTAATATTGATAAGGACACCTTTATTTTTAATAAAATATCAAATTTTCCTTCAATGTGCATTTTCTACCATGTGTTGATCAAATGATGGATGCATTTTCTTGTGTTTCATCTTGAAAACCTTCTAGAATCGTTCTCAGTTGAATAGCTATACGCATTCTTTTTTCCTTTTAACCAGTGAAGTATATGAATCCTTTCTACAAAACATTGATGGATAGTATGTGAAATTAGAAGTTGTGAGAAAAACTAGAGGTCTTTTTTTGAACCATTTGTCATAAACAACAAGCATAAGCGATTTTATTTCTCTTGTATCACCATTATAGTGATGCACGAGCTTCTATGGGTCATAACTTTTGACTCGGATGTGATTTTTGGCTGAAATTTTACAGGCAGATGCGTGAGGAGTTATTTGAATTACTAGTTGGGCTCAACTCGGTTGGTGGTGTTTTGACCTTTTTTCGGGAGTCAAAAATGTCATCTTGGCCTCCGAAATTGGCTTTTCTTGTTTTTTCCAATATTTTTAGAAAGTTGCTTTTGTAATAAATTCGAAATCGTGTCTTTGATTTCATGGATTAGTTGGCAATTCATTTTGCCTTAGTTGGGGGCTTTTCTGGAAAAAAAATCAGGATTCGTAGAATGAATTTTAGAAATTACCAAAAATGGAAAAAATCTATTTTTTCTGTTTTGCCCAAAAATCTGCCAAATATGATAATTTTCGGAATTGTAATAAGTAGGAGTTTTAAGGTAGAGTAAGTTGGGGAAGTTTAATGAAGAATTTTGAGTTATGCAATTTTGTTTTGTGTATTTTTTGATTTGTTGTTCTTGAAGGTTTTGGGCTACATCATATAGTCTTATAGCTTCATTTTCAAGTCAATTTTCACAAACTTTAATTATCTATTATTTAAATCCTACCACCTTAAATCCAAATTGATTGATTGTGTATATATTTCATCTTGCATATTTATACAAGACATGATATTTTCCCTTGCATACACATACTTTTTTTCATATGAAGATTTGTATAAAATACCAAGCAAGTTTACAAAACCTTGAGCCACTAGAGTAATGGATAAACCATACATACCTTGTGAAAAAGACCAAAGGGTAATAGCACTAAGTCTTTGACATTTTTCTGATTTGAAGGTAGATACTTTTGTGGGTTGATGTCTAAGCAATTATCATCCATGGGACCACCAGCTCCACAAAAAATTGAACAGTTACTACTAGCAAATATAAGCTAAACAGCCGCATAGACACATGCTATTAGTCATAGACACATGCTATTAGTCAATATTCAATAGAAAAAAACCAAACGACACTAGTCTTGGTCAAGCAAAAGCTTGACTTGGTCGCACAGTAGAAAATTAGTTATAATTTGATATCCGTATACTGCAAATAAGCGGGTTGAATTTAGCAGATCAAGGTTCGAATCCTGCTGCCTTGCTTATCTCAATATCAATAACAGGAAATGGCAAAATATCATGATGAATTCAATGCTAGCTTGGATCTTGATTCTCTTGTTATAGTTAGCGAAAATGCTTGCTCTGGAATGGAAGACGCGATGCAATTCGAGGTTCCTCTTACTGTTGACGATGTGGTGGAATTTGAAACCCATCCTTATGCTACTTCTGAATCTTCCTGGCATTTGAGCTGCTCAGAGGATTTTTCCTAGCATTTGAGCTGCTCAGAGGATTTATGCAATGCCGAGAGATTTAATCAACTGGCGGTAAATTCCTTGCCCTATTACCAGCGCGATGTTTGCGCACAGAATGCCTTCTGCAAATACACTAAAGCTAATTCAATGGCCGCTGTAGATTCTCTCGAAACTGGTCAGATTTTGCTGAAGAGATGTTTAGGTTTCCGCTGTAGATTCTCTCGAAACTGGTCAGATTTTGCTGAAGAGATGTTTAGGTTTTCTCAGAAAAATCGAAGAGGAGAGGAATTTGACCACGCGGATGTCAATGCAAACTGCTCCTGCTTATCCTCGTCAACAACAGCAAGCAAAATCGGGGTTTCAGAACAAATCGGCATTTGACCACATGTTAGCCGAGCGGAACAGGAGGATCAAATTGAGACAGGAATTCTCAAATCTCTGCTCTTCCCTGCCTCAAATTTCCAAGGTATTACATTATTACGGTGTTATCATGATTTGTTTCCTGCAAATAAACGATCTTACGGATATTTGGAGTCATTAGATTGTTCTGTTGTTTCGGCTATTTGGAAACTGAGAACGTAGGGTTTTTACAGATGATATCAAGTATTTTTGAATAAAAATAATGTTAAAATTCTTAAATCAAGAGAAATCTTAAGCAGCCTATATGTGTAAATTTTAAATTTTATTTAAATAAATTGTCCTTTGAATATAAGAGTCTATTTGTAGAATATTAGAATTTATTTGTAATATTGTTATTCAATTGTGTAGCTTTTAAGTCAAATTCATTGATTCATGTTTTATGAGTAATGGTTCACAATAACTTATGAGTAATGATTCATCCGGATGAGATGGATCACGGAGTGTGATCCCAAAAGTTGATGCAAAAATTTACATACACAATTAAAGTCAGAAACATAGCAATTAAAGAACTTATCATTCATGAGAATGACTAGTGTAATCATCTAAAAATGGTCATCTAGACTATTAGCCCCTTTCTAGAATTATTTGCTAAAATCCTCAATTGCTCATTCTTGATAAAATCCTAGCTTTGTCATTTATTCGATTATTTTTGGGCTAACCATTTTATCCTAAGTCTTTATTTATTTAAAAGGAATTCCCTCCCCTTTTATTAAATAAAAAGACCCCACCTTTCCTCTTATCCTAAGTTGCACAAATAAA
>MU226537.1:14809-63811 GCA_018584345.1 Thuja plicata
TATATATATAATAAAATAAACAAGAATCATAAACATAATTGACAATAATAAAAGAACAAGGTCAACCAACTAGAACACAAATATCAAAACTATCAAAATAATACAACCGAAGCCCAAATAGGGTGACTTCCTGAAAAAGGAACCTAAGTCAAAAGGGTTCTACTTGGGGAAACCTTGGTAATATCTCCATGACAAAAATGTTTGACAATTTTAAAGGCATGCTCAGACCTGTGAGGCCAGGTGGAGTCAATGTCTTGTACCTACATCCTGCATCACCAAGTTGAGAAACACACACACACACACACACACACATATATTTCAATGTACAAGTAGTGGCAGACAATGAGGGGGAGTGCGGCATCGTGTCGATCTCCCATGGAAGTTACTATGACAGGCTCCCCTCATCCTACACGCGCGCACACACACACACACACCAGATAATACACATTCTAAATCACGATTGAGTTAGTATTGTTAGCTCCACAATAATTTCATACTAAAATAAAAATGAACCATCATCATTGATAATGTCATCATGGAAATAAGAAAAAATTCCATTAAATATTCTAAGACTATAATTCATTAGGTGACATTTCAGATCATTTACAAACTATCATTAGGATGAGAATATTATCCAACATATTTTGAAAGCATCTCATCATCCAATCAAATAAGAGAAAGCATAGAGTTAAAGTATGATGTCACTAGGGTATAAGAACCCATAATACAAAGTAATATAATTAATTATAAAGTAAGGGTTAGATTGACTCCATAATATGATCCATTAGGTGATTTAGGTAAATCCCAATTAATAGTTAACATCACAATCATTCATAAAATCATACAAGAGTGTTAATAATGGCTAGGTAAAGCAAATAGATAACCTAATCTTTATGATGATTTTGAACAACATAAATACACCATCCAGAATATAGTCATAAAGGTATCTTATTCAACTTAATTCATCCAAGTGTACTCAACTATCAAAAAGGAAGTTCATCACACAACAAACATATTAGATTGTTTCATAAAACGATGTTCCTAAAATATCATGACCACATAGTTAACATCTCTACTCAAAGAGAAATATACATTAAACACTTATGTGGAGATGAGATGGATTGAATTAGTAACTTTAATCAGAATCATTAGTAGATATTAAAAATCCCAATCTTCCAACAGGCATAATCAGGTCCTGGGAGGGTTGGAGGGGCATTACATCCTCCCCCCTAAGATTCGACTTACTCCTGGAAGTTGGTAAGTACTAAAACATTCATCATACCTAACAAACATATATCTAACAAAATAACAGAACCTTTTTAGGTAATCAGGTTATCACAATTTTGTGGTTCTTACATTTTTTTTACTTATTTTGGATTAACACAGATCACTCATGGATAATTTATGAAAAGACTATTATAATCCAAGAAATTTATACAGAGAAGACACATAGAATTAGAATGTATTTTAAATTTTACACCAATTTGCTACCCCTAATAGTTCCTTATATACATTCCTACTAAGACTAATATCAAGTATAAAGAAAACAAATATGGTTTATATATTGATATTCTTACTTTTCTTCAAAATCAAAGTTCTTATTTATTGTAACTAAGATAAGGGTTAACAATTCTTGATAACATCTCAAAACCTAACAATATATAAAATATGAGTCACAAAAGTATTACATTTGTTAATATGATAGAATATAACTTTAAAACGTAGGATTAATTATAATTGTGAAGAATCTTTAAAGTTCCTATGCAATTTTTAAATAGGGACCCATAAATAGAAAACCAATACAAGATGCCATAAAACATTTATACAAGAAATCAACTTATCACATTCAACCAAGCATTATTAGCTTATAATTTACCTTAACACCTAGTTCTATAGGCAACTTTTAGCAAATACAAAGAAGTTCCTTATTATGAGCAACTATTTATTTCCTATCATCAAGTGTCTCAAATATAGTGTAGAACACACGCATAAATACTTTTTTTTTACAAGAATGAAATCAGAAAAACCTATTATAACCTATATTATCATTAGATTACACTAACCTTACTCCTAGATAAATTCAGATAGTTTAGCCAATTATTGGACCATCAATATAGAATACCATTCTTTGTAGACCGTATATCGGGCAGTTGTAAAAACACACCTACTACCAATCAAATTTAAATAGTAAGATGATGAGTTCATATAAACCTGTTATTTTGAAAAAAATCATAGAACCATTAAGAGGAGGAGAAACACATTGCCACTACCCAATTTTCACTAATTATGTTACCAACATATTAATTAGCTTTGCCTTTTCTTTCCTCTAGAGAATTTAGGAGTACCCAATCATACCCTTGACCTAATATGCATATTAAATATAACAATATATGATTGATTTATTTTAACAATATAAAGGTTCATATCCATTTAGATAACCATGCAATACTATTACACTTAGATTCTATAACTCAATAACCCTATACTGTAGACATCCAACCAGAAAAATTACCATTGAAATTATACTTATCATGCCACACTTAAGTCAAATTCATTTTCATATTTCGTATTGATGGTTTTTTGGTTTTTTTGGTTTTCTTGGCTTTTTTGGTTTTTTTTTGGTTTTTTTTTCTATTCACAAGGCATATAGAAATTACATACTTAAAGTGTGTTGGTAAACAGATTGTTCTTTTTGCTCTAACTCTAGAATGCCCAAATATCTAAGAACAATTGAATACAATAGTAAGGAAATTGTAGCTGAAGAACTAATTTCCCTCTAAATTTAAAGGTATAGCTCCCTTAAGTAAAGATCTTTAATGAATATTTATTCTTCCTTTTCTAATAGGGGTATGTTCTTAACCCGAGAACAGAAGAGGTAAACCAAGCTAAACCTAGACATGAAAATGCTTAGGCAGGATAAAACTGATTCTAGCTTTAGCCAATTTCAAGACTTCATCAATCATATGACTCCTTAAAACTAGTAATGCAATAACAAATAATGCAAATGTGAATGCAAGGCTTAGAGATTTAATAATGAAAAGATAATGAATCAATCTATTTCACATGGACATCTCCCAGATTCAGAAAAATGCTAGATTTCAAAGTAACATTTGAATATAATAGATAGATAAATGTAATGCAGTGGAGTAGTTAAAGAAATGACATTCAGACATACAAATTTAACTCTACAAAAATTCTATCGTTCACACCAAAATTTAACTGACCTTTGTATTAACTTTGAGTATAGTACATATAGAGTTTGAGTCTTGGCTGTTTCAAAAAGAGTAACCAAAACTGTTCAACTTCTTTTAAGTAGAAATGATAAACAAAGGTTTATCCGCTACAATATCATAAAAAAATTTCACAAAGGGGGAATCTATCTAAGCGTCAGTTTCTTTCCCTTTGCCTAATTTATCCCTATAGGTGGTGATAGCTATAATAACTTAGATGAACTCTTCGTTCCTGTTGACATGGACATTGGTATATCGAATGAGCCACCTAGAATTTTTTTGGCCAGGCTCTTGATCACGTCCACCTCATATTTTAACTTTTCCCTGGCCTTGAAGATACATCCGCTCAACTGTTGGAGTTCTAGCACCTTGTCCAAATGAGAGACAGACGGTTCTGTCAACTTATGCACTTAGTCAGAGAATGATTTTTGCATGAGTGCCACTCCGACCAATGCTTTGCCTTGACCACTTGTTTGGGATTCTATGTAAAGGCCCTGAAGAATGTTAAAGTTTTTACTGTGATCCTCCTTGATCTTAACCTCTATTTGTTGCAACCATGTCTCATCCTGAATGATCATCTCAATTTTAAACTCTAGAGTTTGAAGCCACTCGATTAGAGGTTCATCTCCTTTCTGCAGAATCTTGGTTTTCAATGCCTCCTTGGTCTTCATCTTTACTACCACATGAAGCATCACTATGCATTCTTGACACTTCACTCTCTCAGATGTGAGAGTTTGCAAATTCTTTTCAATATTTCTCCTTTCTGTTTCAGTCTCAAGAGAGCATTACCCAGTTGCTCAAAAACTACTAATCCTTCAGATTCAAGTCTCTCGATCCATTCCTTATCGATCTGCATGAACTGGCTATCCTCTTTCAATTTGGCTATTATGGCTTGATTCTCCGCAACACTGGGATCAAAAGTAGTCTAAGTACTGGGAATGCTAGCAACTAGAGTGACCAACAACCAGATGAAATTAGTCAGTTCACTGACTTTGGCCTTAAGTTGTACCTTAGCCATTTTAAGTTCTTCCATCTCTTCTTTAATTACTACATTAGTGGATTTCTACCAATCCACTTTGGTATCATGTCGAGCTAAGCCCATGTAAAATGAGTGTAGCTTGAAATTTGAAGGGGTTAAATCTTCAAACCTGCCCTCTTTCATGGGTTTCACTACCTCCATAGTGTAACACCCCAAAATTGGCATATTGCAACCCTAACTATTTTTGTTGCATTTGTCATTCTTCTGAATCATCAGAGTCCTATTGTACTAGGCAATTCTGAGTTCTAACTGACTCTACTCGACCTAAGTGTCAAATGGAAAAAATCCTAAATCTGCATTAATCATACATTATGTTTAATTCCTACATATCTATTGGCTAAACAAACCTTATGATTGAATTAATTTAATTATAAAGTCCTAGCACTTTAATTAAATTAAATTCACCCTCTTCAGCTAAGACACATAAAAAGGGAATTAAATGATATTTAATTATTAAATAAATATCCTCTTTTTTAGTAATTGAATTTAATTATTCAGATAATTGAGAAAAAGAAATTATGAGGTCATATTTATTTAATTAATTAAATATTGTCAACAAAATCTTTCTTCTGTTCAGAATTGAAAACTTCTCTTTAATTATGCTTTAAAGAGAAAGAAAAAAGATAAACCAAATAAAACAGAATTAAATCAAAGAAAGAAAATAGTTAAAGCAAAGAGTAAACAATTTATTGTATCCTTTTAAATAAAGATTTCTATTCTGAACTGGATTTTCTATCTATTTTATTTCAAAGAAGAAAGTTTCTATTCTAATCACCTCTGAGTCTATAAAAGAACTCTCATTCTCTCATTCAAACCCCCCACTCACTTTCATGCATTGTTAGAATACTGAATTATTTCCACATTCTTAAATGATAATATCATATGGAATAATCATATTTTGCAATAGATTAATTTCAATTTCTAGAATAATTGCATTGAAATCATGTCTTAGACTAAGCTTGCATCTTTCAATTCTTAGAATAACTTTGCATTGAATTGCATTCATGGAGGAAAATTCTTCATTCCTAGATTGGTCTATGGTTGTGAGACTCTCATTCTAAGAGCTATTTTGAAAACCCCGTCTGGATAGAAGCCAATAGGTTGAATCACGCAAACAAGCAGGATGAATAATCTCATATTCAATATTGTGTGTATCTGGTGAAGAAGGACTATGTTGAAGTGTATGGTGAGTTAACAAGGCCAAATTTACCACATACATTTCTGGCACCCATCGTGGGACATGCACATTTCTGTTCTAGCCTCATTTCATTTCATTATTTTCATTTTTTTGCATTGTCTGTACTTCCGTACTGCTCTATTTTAATCTCGCGCGAACTTTCTGAGCATCTCGCGTGAACTTTCTAGTTCTTTGCGTGGATCTTTGTACTTCTTCATGCGATCTAGTATAAATCAATATGTGAAATTACACACCAGAGCTTTCATTTCATATTTTCTTGTCTTGATTTTCTAACCATCTATTATTTTCTGACATCTGTGTTTCTCTGATTTTATCTTTTGAAACAGCTTAACAGTGGTTTGCAGGACGCTGAGATAAAGAAAAGCCATTATAAACTTCTAACACGTTTATTATAGGATGTTGACATGAAGAAAGGCATTACAAACTACTAATGGGTTCATTGCAGGATGTTTGTCAAAGACCTTGCGTGTTTTCACAAATTCTTATGTCTATTTTTAGTAGTTAAAACACACTTCGGTTGGTGCTTAAAATGAATCATTGTCTTGCGTGATTGAATTGCTTTTTAGATTGTAATCCTAAGAACTACATGAACATATCCTCTCCCCTCGCCTTTATGGATCTTGGGTGTAAGAGAAATTCATGTGATTCTTATAGAGTGGCTACCTCCCGAGAGCTTTAGCAGATCTGGTGAGAGTGGATGCCTAACCGGTAACAAGCTAAAGCCAAGCCCTTCCAGACTGGTATACAAAAAATTATATTGTGATTAATGTCATAGTAGACAGGTGTGAATTCATTGCGGCAACCAAAATATCCTCCAGTACCCTAGTGGTGCGTTAAAGTCCTAACATCGTTAAGGTGAAATCCTTGCTTTGAAAGGATTGGGAGAGCCCCCTTAATTGGGAAAATGACTTGATCACAACCACCTGAATGGATGTCCTTACTACAAACTGTTGTTCTAGTTTCCAAAGACCCTCTATCTGTTGGCGTGGAAGTCAGAGAGTGACTAATATGCCCCACACTCTTATGGCTCTTAGTAGAGACAACAACCCTTTGGGAAGCAATTCCTTTGGGGTTCAAAGCTTGGTGTGCCTGAGAAGTGAGTGCACATGTAAGGAGGAGCACGTGCCTCCAAGATTCTAAGTTGTCCGCTAAGAGTAGGTATAGCTAAACTTCAGTTCAAGTGGGGATTCAACAGATACTGTCCTGGCTATCCTAGGATTGTGATGTTCCTATTCTGGTACTACAAACATTCTGTTTAATGTGTTTTGCGTGGGTGTATCATTTGAACAATCAAAACTATTGTCAAAACACACAAACTATCAATCTTGAACATGTCCAAAACAATCTGTAACTCAAGCTATCTATAAGAAAACAATATAATTTTATCTCAGGAAACACAATCTGGTCTCAACTGTCTAGTTTTGTAAACATTCATTTGTCAAAATTTGTATAGTTTCACGTGACATTTCCCAATCTTCGCGTCATTTACTGAGAATCTTTGCGTGATACGCTGGAAACTATCATGTGATATTTGGTGACAGTGCTGTTATTTTGTAACTTTTTCTTCACCAGTCTGTTGTCATTCTTCATGTGATATTTGGTGATAGTGTTGTTATTTTGTAAATTTTTCTTCACCAGTTTGGTGTCATTCTTCGCGCGATACTACAAAGTTTCATGCACGTCGGTGAGAATCTTCACGTGAATCTTGAGACTTTCTTCCAAAATAGAAAGATTATTTATGTCAGTCAGGTGTACTATCAAATCTGGTCTTTGATATGGGTCTATTTTTCTGCCCTCCATCTTCACACAGTCTGAAACTTGGTTTCTTGGGTTGAGAATTATGTGATTCTTTCTATAACTGGTCTCGTCTCATATCTTTTTGGTCTCTTTCATCTGTGTTGTCATGCCTTGTGTCGCAATATTCATCTCTTGGCTATTCTAGCCTCATCTCTGATGATTTGCACCAAGGATACTTCACCTTTTGGCATGTTTTGTGTGATTACTTTGAGATAGTTTCAAGTTTGGTCCTAGTTCACATCCCTTGTTAAACTTTAGTCTATGACTATCACAACTCAAAGTGGCAAAACATTTCCTTTAATCAATCAAGATGAATCTATTCTTTCCATGCCATTGCCAGCTACATCTAGTGAGGAATCATCTTGATCTCCTTCTCCAGTACGTTGACCTTACAATAAAACGTCATTTTCAGTGGATTTTAGTCAGGTTCAAAATCCTTTGTTCCAAGAAGATCCAAATTCTGATAACACTCAATATTTTCACACCAAGTCTTTACACCTTGAACCCTTGCATTCTAGCATGATGATAGATCATAACTAATCAGGTGAGGCTAGCATCTTTAAAACTTGGGGTAAGTCCCATTCTCAAGACCCCCCTAACAATGTAGAAGCAGAAATAACTCAAGAAGAGATTGCACAAGCTTGTGCTAATAAAAATTTATGTAGGATGATGGGAGTTCTCATAGATGAGGAGAAAGAGAAATACATTCTTGAACTAGCCAATCAAGGGGCTGAGTTACCCTTCAATTATGATGTAGAAACACTTGTTCAGAAAGAGGAAGAAACTAAAAAATTCCCTCTTGCAAAAAGAAATGCAAACTATGCAAGAGGAACTCTCTCAACTCTTGAAAGAGAAAGACAAACCTGTTACACAATTCACGCTGGAAAGCATCTATCCTTTCCCATTTGACAAAGATCTTTACATGCCTCCTTTTTCCAAAGGAGTTGAACTTCCTAAATATGATAAATACTTGGGTACATCTGACCCTCAAGACCATTTGAGAGAGTTTGGTGCTCTCTCAATGGAATTCATACATGACACAACCTATCTCATGCATCTTTTCCAACTTAGTTTGGGAGGGTCAGCTATGGAATGGTTCTCTAGACTACCAACTAGCCTGAAAACTTTTGATGAAATTGCCAATTTATTTCTACAACACTATTCTCACAACATCCAACATCCGGTTCATATCCGAGATCTTTGCAAATTGAAACAAAAACATGGGGAATCCTTCTTGGCATTTCTCCAGAGATGGATACAACTTTATACATGATATTGTTGCAAGATACCCTAATTTGAAAAGTTGGACATCTTTCTCAATAATCTTCTCCCCAACTTTGGGTATCAAGTACAGCTCCAAGGTCCTCTAACCTTTGATGACATGATTAAACAAGCTGTAAGAATCAAGACATTTATGATCAAGAAAGGAGAATTGACCTTACACAAGGAAAATAAACAAGGGTCTTCCTCAAGAAAAGATAATCCCAAATTTCCCAACAAGAACCAAAATGTTGTGAATGATGGAGTTGTAGACAATGTGACTCCTAAGCCTTCCAAGGTTTCCTTTAATCTCACTACCATAATGCAAGCGGCCAAAGCCATTGAATAGGCTGCGGAAAATTCCAAACCGGGTACTTCACAATTTTCTAGACCTAAACCTTAGGCTCCTAGGCCCAAGCGTGAGTTCACTCCTTTAGGAGAACCTCTTGAGGCAGTTTACAAGACTCTCTTGGAAAACCATTTAGTCACTCCACTGGATAATTCACAACCTTATGATCCGTAACCAAGACCATCTTGGCGGAATGAATCTTCTTATTGTGATTTTCATGAAAACAAAGGTCATAAAATAGCTACTTATCTTAAATTACAACATAAAATCCAGGATCTCATAGATAGTGAGGTTTTTGCTGTGGGAGGTCACAACACAAATTCTGATCACCAAGCTTTCAAAGATCCATTTCCTCCCCATGGAAAAGGTGAATCATCTAAAGGATAAAAAATTGATGCTAAGGTCAACTATACATACACCAATAACAACAATGTCATTAATATGGTTGAACCTGTTGATACTAAATATTGTAATGCCATTATTCTCAAGGGAAGGGAAGATACTTCCAAGTCCAAAACACCTTTCATTTTGCAAGGGTCTACACCTAAGTCCTCTAAACAAGGACAGTCTCAAGTTAGTGCTAATGTTGTTACTCGATCTCATGCTAATATCATCATCAAAGGCCATGAGCCTTCTCTGTCTACATCAACTCAATCTTCATAAAAAGCTAAGGTTGACTCTACCAATAAGATTCCAAAAGTGGGTTCCTCATCTAATACTGCCAATTAGAATATTCTTGATCAATTACAACGTACTAATGCTTAGAGAAATATTTTTGAGCTCCTAAAAATCTCCCCTGCTCCTAGGGAAATCCTAGACAAAGCTCTCACCAAGGAAAATGTCCCAAAAGATCTTAATCTTGATAGGTTTCAATCCATGGTAGGTCACTTGACCTCCTCCCATTATTTGTCTTTCTCTAAAGAAGATGATCATTCTTTGAGTCACCTGTATAATAACCCTCTGCACATTAAAGTCATGATTGGTCCAAAGCATATTCGCCGTGTTCTCATAGATAACGGCACTGGCCTCAATATTTGCTCTGCTAGTTTCCTTATTGAGTTAGGCTACGACAAATATTGTATTGATGCTCGCCAAAAGATTACTATTAAGGCCTATGATGAGGAAGAATGTAAATCCAAGGTGCTAGTTGTGTTGCCAATCAGGGTTAGCCCTATTGAACGAGATGTTATCTGTCAAGTGCTTGACATTCCTTTGGCATACAATATTTTGTTAGGCAGAACATGGATCCATGAAATGCAGGTTGTCATTTCCACGTCATCAGTGCATTAAATTCCCATTCAAAGGATCTAAAGTGACTATACCCACTAATACACACTATGATTGCAATGTCGTCACAAAATCTATTGACATCTTTGTGCCTACAAACAGAGA
Organism: Thuja plicata; assembly: GCA_018584345.1. Lineage (NCBI taxonomy): Eukaryota > Viridiplantae > Streptophyta > Pinopsida > Cupressales > Cupressaceae > Thuja > Thuja plicata. Next base: position 25,075 of record MU226537.1, read on the forward strand.
ATCTATTAAACTCCTTGAGAATAAATTAAAATAAATAGAAAAGAGTTTGACACTCAAAGAAACTGACATGGGAGGATATTAGATTTAACCTGTGCTATCTATTACATCTTTACCTTTCTCTCCACGTTCTTTTGGGAGACCCTCTGAGAGCACTAAACCTTCTACGGTTCCTCCTCCAACAAAGTATGGTGGTACCTTTGTACAAGCCATAGTACCATTAGAAGAAGAAGCTAAAAATAGAGCTATCAAAGCTTAGATCTATAAAGGAGAAGACAATTCTGAACAAAATACTCCTCCTTATGACATAAAACCTAAGCAATATGGAAAAGGTCTCTATTATGCAACATTTTGGCTATAAAGGAAATGGTCCCATAGGTGCGAATCATAAGGGATTGATTGCACCACTTGAATTTATTGGTCGTAGAACACATGACTCTACAGGTATAGGCTTCCAGAAACTCACATTTCAACTGGGGATAAACAAGTTTGTACCTCGAGAAGATAAACAACCAACACTTGAAGAAACATCTAAAACTGCAGAATTTGAAGATAGCTCTGATGAGGATAGTTTTACTTATCCTATTCCTCCAGTCCTAGGGGCATTCTTTGTTGAGCCAGATGAATTTATACCATGGGTCAATACAGTAGACACTGATAGTGATTCTGATGACACCACTTCCTTTGCTCCATTAACTTATGAGGAGTGGAAAGAAATATATACTCTAAATCCTAGTCATCAGGGTGATTTATACATACCAGCACACTTTAAAGAATAGTTTGACTAGGAATTCCAGTCACTTCTCATTACACAAGAGGTAGCTGATGCTATAAACACTAATGAGGTACCTAGGTCAAAAAGTGCTCATCAGACCATAGCAGAGGTTCTAGGTAGAACTCATCCCAAATGGGGACAAAGAGTTGATTTCACTCATGTTCTTGACATGACACCTAATAATGAAGCAGACTCTCATGAATATGAGTTGGACAGCTTGTCATATGCCACCTTTGACAGAGATATAGATAAAGCTAATGCATATGAAAACCTTCTCAAAGTAGGTGAAGGGTCTAGTGTAAGGTCACACAAGTCCAACTCCATAGATGTTAACATGTCGTCTACTACGGTAAATAAGAATCAAAGGAATTTGACTAGACCTCTGGATGAGATCATTTTAGGTCTCAACTTGCTTGTCAATGCTTTTGATGATTATACCGTGAATGCAATTGAACCTGTCACTTCTCTTTCACTTCACCATCCTGAGCTTATAGACTAGAACTCTACCTCCCCATCTAATGAAGTCCTTACATTCCAGAATGATTATGCTCTTGCCTATTACCTATACACTATCGAACCTGTAATTTCCTCCACTAGTGAAGAAAGTGTCAACATGACTGAGGCTAACATCAAGTATCTTAGTTATAAAATCAAAAGAAGAAAAAATAGGCACTCTGATGGTGAAAACCACATTGTGGCAGTATTAGAGCCTAAAACAGTCAAAATAAAAGACGTATCCAAGGGTGAAAACCTCTCTAAGGAACCCGAGGATGAGATACTTGATGCACTTCTGATTCATTTCTAGGAAAGATCATCTATGATTATTGAACCAACTCAACCTATCAACCATGGTACAGAGGAAGAACCTTAGATCATTCACTTGGCACAATCACTATCAGAGACAGAAAGAGAGGAATTCACTACATTCTTTAGAATAAAAAAGATAACCTTTGCATGGAAATATTTAGACATGCTAGGATTAGACCCTAATATAATCGTGCACCATTTTTCCATTGCACCAAGTGTCAAGCCCATCAAGTAGAAGCTTTGCAAAATGCATCCACATGTGGCTCTACTTGTCAAAGCTGAATTAGAGAAACTTCTTAAGGTAGTGTTTATCATAGTAATTGATTATGTAGAATGGATCTCTAATATCGTTCCAGTATCAAAACATGATAAATCTATATGAGTCTGCATAGACTTCAGAGACTTGAATTTGGCATGTCCTAAGGATGATTTTCCATTGCCTAACATTGATATGATCATAGATATGACAGCACGGTATGAAATGTACTCACTAATGGATGGTTTCTCTGGTTACAACTAGATAAAAATTGCACCAGAGGGCCAAGAGAAAACTTCTTTCACATGTGCTTGGGGCACCCTCTATTGGAATCTCATGCCCTTTGGAATCAAAATTGTTGGTGTTACATATCAGAGAGTTGTTACTACTATATTTCATGACATGATGCATAAAACAATGGAAGATTATGGGGATTACAATTTAGCTATGAGCATGCACCAAAAGAAGAATCTTGCAGATCTAGGACCTATACTAGATCGTATGGAATAATTCAGTCTAAGGCTCAATCCTAAGAAATGTGCATTTGGCATAACATCTAGAAAATTGCTTGGCTATATCATATCTACCAAAGGCATTGAAGTGGATCCTGCAAAAGTACAAGCTATTATGGAAATGTCGCCACCGAAGAATATTAGACAAATGAGAGGGCTTCAAGGCTGACTGCAGTTTATCCAGTGTTTTATCTCACAACTGGAAAACAAGTCACAACCATTTACCAAGACTTTACACAAGGGTGTGGCTTATCAATGGAACAAAGAATGTGATGAAGGGTTCACACAAATCAAATAGTATCTTGCGATCCTGCCAATCTTGATGCCTCTTATTGATGGGAAGCCACTTATACTTTACATCTCTACTACAGATACATCATTGGGTATCCTACTGGCTCAAGAAGATCAGCACAACAAAGAAAGGGCTATTTATTACATTAGTAGAACTTTGGTATCGTATGAAACAAAATATTCTACTATAGAAAAGGCTTTCCTTGCAGTGGTATTTTCTGCACAAAAATAGCGGCACTATATGCTGGCTCATACTACACATCTAATTGCTAAAATTGACCCTCTAAAATATTTGCTCAGTAAAGCTACCCTCATAGGTAGAATAGCTAAATGGGTCATGCTTCTCAGTGAATTTGATATTGAATATGTAGAAAGGAAAGCCATTAAGGGATAGGCAATAGCACATCAATTGGTAGAAGCACCTCTAGTAGATCATCAACCATTTCACATTGAATTTCCAGATGAGTCCATATTACTTCTCACACATCGGTCCTAGACTATGTTTTTTGATGGTTTATTTATCCAACAGGGGTCAGGTGCTGGGATACTATTCATTACACCTCAAAGGTACTCTTTACCAAAAGCATATAAGATGTTGTTTCCTTGTACAAACAATATTGTTGAGCTTGAAGCCTTAATCAATGGTATGAAGATCACCCTTGAGTGGCGAGTAGACAAACTTAATGTTCTTGGAGATTCATAGTTAGTCATCAATCAAGTAAATGATATCTATCAGACAAAGGATGACAAGTTGGTGCCTTATAAACGGTTAGTTGATGACCTCAAAAAGTATTTTTCTCAAATCACATTTCAACAAGTTCCAAGGGTAGATAATAAAGTAGTAGATTCCATGGCTACTCTTGCCTCCATGCTACAGATGCCAAAAAATGATTTTCAACATGAATTCCTAGTGGAGACGTTACACTACCCAGCCTATGATTCCCCTGATTCTTGAATGATCTGTTCTGTCATTGGACATGACTCATCTCACTACCATTATATATTTTCCTACCTTCATGACCAGATTGTTCTGGACACCTACACCCAAAATGAGAAATGTCACTTAATTTGTAGTACTTCACATTTTGTCATCATAGCTAATGAATTGTAGAAACATAGTCTAGACGGTACCCTCCTTAGGTGTTTAGAACCTGATGAGTCCAAACGTGTGTTAGTAGAGGTGCATGAAGGCATCTGTGGCTTTCACTCTAATGGCCTGACATTAGCCCGTAAACTTATTAGAGCTCGTTACTATTGGCCAAGTATGGAAAAGGAAGCTACATAGTTTTCTAAGTCTTGCAAATAATGTCAACTACATGGTAATCTGATTCATGCTCCAGCTAAGGAGCTTATTCCCTTCATTACTTTCTGGCCATTTCAATAATGGGCCTTTGACTTGGTGGGTCAGATTTATCCCTCATCCTCAAATGGACATAAGTTCATAATTACAGCTACAAACTATTTTACCAAGTGGGTGGAGGTAGTCCCTCTCACTGTTTCCAATGGCAAATCAGTAGCTATGTTCATTATCAACTACATCATCTACAGGCATGGTGTACCCTCAGCAATAATCACTGATAATGGGGGACAATTCAAAAACAAGGATTTGACAGAGCTATGCTCTAAGTTTAAAATCACTCAGCATTGGTCTTCCATCTATTATCCTTAGGGTAATTGTCAGTCAGAAGCATCCAACAAGACAATCCTTAAAATCCTACATCGTACAGTGCACAAATCTGGATGAGATTGTCATCTCTGAATCAACCTAGCTCTCTAGGCATATAGGACAAGCATAAGAACACCAATAGGGGCTACTCCCTATGCTTTGGTTTATGGAGCAGATGCTGTGTTACCAATTGAGGTTGAGGTTCATTCTTTGTGAGTCTCCCTGAAAGGCCTCATTACTGATGAAGATAACATAATATCTTGGCTACAAGAGCTAGAATTACTTGATGAACGTCAAAAAGTGGCATTCGATCACCTTAGAGCATAATAGAAAGGATGTCCAAGAGCTATAACAAGAAGGTCAGACCAAGGGATTTCCAAGCGGGTGACCTCATTCTGAGGGAGAACCCTAAAAATCAACAACATCGCATCCAGAAAGGAAAATTTGAACCAAATTGGCTTGGTCCGTATATTGTCACTACAGTGTTATGGTCTGGTACCTATCAAATTTATACTACTGAAGGAGAACAACTCAAAGAGCCCATCAACATTCTTCATCTGAAGCGGTTCTACAGCTGAGACATCTTTAGTGTGCTCATGTATATAGTAAAGTCCTGAAAAAATTCTAAAAATCTGAAAAAGTCCTGAAAAAATGATCATCTTGATTTATCTCCAAAAAAAATCATATATTCCAAAAATACAAAAAAAATTACAAAATTGAAAAATACAAAAAAAAAGAGAGAAAAAGAGAAAAGGTGCCATTGATGAAAACCTGGCAAACAGGCGTCATGGTAGCAAAAATAGAGTTTCTACCAACAAGGTGAAAACCTGGTAAACAGGCACCTCTTGTTCCACAATGCTATATCTATTGCAGCATCACTTGGCTTTACACATTTTCTTTCCTGCATTGCTACTTTCTTGTTTTCCTGCTTACATTTGCTTTCAGTTCCTATCAAGATAGTAACTCACATGGATTGAAACTAGTCATACTCTCAGGGCAACCCTCCTGGTCTAGGGGGCACTATCTTATCATCTTTTGGGATCTACTTCGCGACAGTCACCAATGGTTCTCACTGCGTGTGCCTACTGTCACTTAGATTATACTGAGTTCTCTCTTCTTGAGAATCTCCCTAACATTAGTCACCAGTTGTTCTCACTGCGTCTTCCTACTAATGTCTAGATACTCCTATGATCTCTTCACTTGAGCATCTCTCTCGCATCATTCACTAGTGGTTCTCATTGTGTCTGCCTACTATCACTGTACTATTGAGATTACTCACATTCGTTACAGTTGGAGTTGTGCTCAAAATGCTCTATCTATCGATACTCGGTCTTGATGATTCTATGCTTTAGTTTGTACATATCTTTTGGTCACTTTCATGACACTCTGGTTCCTTTGCAAACCCTCCTAACTTGACACTGATTCAACCCCATATGTTTGGGGGAAACAAATCTAGTTTGTCCTCACAACATACGTCAAGTCAGTCATAGTTACTTGGGGGCATGGGTCCCCCATTTGATCACATCTTTGGTTTACACCTGCGTCAGTAATCTTGTCACTTCTCAAGGACAACTTGCTACTGACATAAACTAGTGTTTTTCAACACCACCATAAATAGTGTTTTTTAACACTATCTTTGGACACATCTGTGTTTTTTTTAACACACATTGGATATCTCAAACATAAACATTTATCAATAACAATCAAACACAATGCACTCACAAGCACAATGGTGTTTTTCAACACCTATACACATCTACATTTGCAAACTTTGAAACTGGCTGAGCTATGCTAGAATCTTTCTTTGTATGTTGTCTATTCTTATGGATTTCATTGATATTTTCTTTGTCTACTTCTTGTTGGTGTAGTCCTGATGATCCGGCAACGTAAAATAAATAGGGTGTATGTGATAAGAGCTCCCTCATTAAGCTGGAACAGCCTCACATCCCTCGATCTTGATTATTTGTATGCCATGGTGAGGTTGGTACTATATCCTTGCATGTTATTGCTCTATTTGTTATTGCTTTATTTGTTTACACATGAGCACACTCTTGGTTATCTTAGCTTTGAATGCCTTGATACTGGTGTACTCTTGCAATATCAACTGGAAACAATGTTCAGGTCATCTTGGATTTTGTGCCCTGGTGCTTATGTTCATTTCCTACATTTTATCCGATGAAAAGTCATATTCATATCCTTATGGTTGTATTGTGGTGCCAGTAATGGTTGTATCAACTTTGATATTCCGACAAAATCCTCAATGATGATGATTATACGATGGGTCTCACAACCATGTCCTAGAATTGCACTTTCATATTGCATCTAGCATAGGATTGCATTTTCATTCTAGACTTGCATTGTGACAATGATTCAGTGTTCTTTTCTTTGCATTCTCCTGGGTTCATACATTGGGGAGTTCTTCTTCACTATTCTGGTTTCATCATGATTTCACAAGTGTTTGATCCTCACTCTCGATTCTTCACATGTTCTTTTGGTTAGCATTCGTCATCCTGCATGAGATGTTAGTACCATACACATTACATAGTCACAACTCATTATCATCTACACAATGCATTTGCATATTTTCATTCATCATTGCATTTACATATATCATCTACATTAATACATACATACATGTGCATTTCATACATTTACATATATTCCAAACATGTTCATACATTTGCATATATTTTAATCATCTACACATTTAAGCATATAGGAAACATCTCATAAAAGACAATATGACACATGTGATGATACCAAAAGATGAGATCATATGTATATATATATATATATATATATATATATCCAATGTGTTGATACAAATACAAAATGGTGCTACTCGAGCACGATCTATCTCAAAATGGTGATATAAATACATGGATGCCAATGCATTAGATATATCCTATGATCTCATCTATCTATCAATCAAACCTAACTCTGGCCTTCTCCCTCGTCACCTAGAGGAGGTGGAGGTGGAGGCCTATCTGGTGAAGGTGGTTCCTGTGCACCCTCTGACCCTCTAGCATAGGTCAAAAATCTGGCAACCTATGATGCCTCATCAGGTACCACCCCTATATAAGATGCATAGCAATCTTCCGCCTGAGCAGTCTAATGTTGCACCTCCTCCTATGCTGCCCGTAGCTGCTCCCAGAGATCCTGTATCTCCCAATCTCTGTCTAACAGTCATGCATCTTGCACGGCCACTTATATCATCAAATCCTTGACCTGTCTCAAGAGTTGTTGAGATCTCTTCCAAGACCGTCGTTGTGGATCCTGTGCTGGATCCTGCACAGGTTGGTCCTCCTACATCAGATCCTCCTAGTGCACCTCCTCCTTAAGGGGTACCTTCTGCTCCTCAGCTGTCTTCTCTACCGTCCGTTGCTGAGACTGTCTCGTGCTACCACTACCACTAGCCCCAATGTCCATCCCCATATGTCAAGCAGGGATGTCCACCTATACTATCCAAGTTCGGGGACCCTGCTGTAATCCTGGCTATATACACTGCTATGGTTGGGGCATGTGCACCTGCTGCTATACCACCTGTGGCTGTACTACATGCCCTTGGCCTACCATCTTGATCGGATCTGTAAACCTAGGGAATGGATGGGTGACAAAATTCTCCCTATACTCTATGGTCATGCCGCCATCCACCACATCTCTCAGATAATCCCACTATACTGGGGCTAAGGCTTGTATATCAATCATGGTGCAACCCTAGTCTAACTTCGTCAGCCAGCCCCTCTGAATCTCATCTGTGAATCATGCATATGATGTGTACTCCTGAGATATATCATGTGGGTGACCAAACTGCCGCCATACCCACTTTTGTAGGAATCTCTCAATCACTGTGATCGCATCACCGATCATTGCACGTGAGAAAAACATATGGCTAAGCTACTCTGCTGCATCATCCTAGGCCTTGATCAGTCTCCATGATCTCTAGACTACCGCTGCTAAGTCATCAAGCTGGGCTCACCACTGATCTATCTTACCCAGTGCTAGCTTGGTAATCATCCCTCTGTATCTACATATATAAGGCTCTAGAGGCTGCCTCATATCCTCGCATATCGACCTAGTCATGGGAAGATTCTCCTAGGCCCATACCTGTAATATGAACACCCCATCTGCCATAATCTTTGCCTCTCAATAGGCAATCCCATGCATCTCGTGATATATGTGGGCTAGCATGCACTGACCTCATCCATAATGTCGGGGCCGTGCTAACATCTGTTGAAGCATCCTTCCCCAGCCACACTCTAGACCATGCTATCCATGGTCGCACATCAGGTAAGAACCAAGGAAGCATGCTAACACCACTAGTAACTAGTGGGTGGGTACATACTCACTGATCAGATCCTCCCATGGGATATCTCTCCCCATGACCAGATCATCCTATAAAATCTCCCTCAGCGCTATTGTCCCAGTTCTAGGCTACGTCTTGTACTCTACCCTGGCTCCATGGAAGGGGATCCTTAAAATCTGGTAGATGTCCTCAGGGGTCACAGTCATCTCACCCTGTGGAAGATGGAACGTGTTCATCTCCGAATGGAAATGCTCAACCAGTGCTCCTAGCAATCCATGATTTACCTGAATCCCAGGTACATCACATAGAGAGGTCAAACCCAAAGTACCTAGATGCACTGTCTCTACATCATCTAGCTGTGATACTAATCTACTGATCGCTAGGTGGTGTGATCTGAAAGCAATGTCTGGAAAGTCAACCTGCAAGACATGCAAACAATAGTGCACGATCAGTAATCAAAGATAATTAAAGCATAACAAGATAATAAAGCATTAAAGATATCATATAGACAGTGATAACACTGACGCAAAAGCTATTGGGCATGACGCAGACTGATTACATGTTCTAATTGTTCACTTTTCCCATGTGAAGAAGCAGATTTTTGGGCGACAAAGTACTCTTTCATGCGAAGAAGTTTTTTGGGTCGCATGACACTTGACCTTCGCGTGAACTTTTCTGACCTGTCACATGAGAAAACACCCTATGGAAGGGTTTCTCACACAAACATGGGTACTCTCCCATGTGATCTTTCCCACTGAATGGCGTGAAAAAGATTTTTATCATGCAAGATTTCCCTATGGGCCGCGTGACGAAACTACTTCGCACGAAAACCTGTGAATCATTTCCTAAAAACACAGAAAAACAATAAAAATTTGATAGAAATTGATCAAATTTGAAATGCAGAGAGGTTTATCGACTACTTACTGGAGGGCCGTATGCTGCGGGCTGGCTATGCCTCCTAGCTCACTTGAATCAATGCGTACTATAGGGGACCACCATTTTCGCTCAGAGCTCAATTCGCAAAAGTCAAAAGGTTGAAATAATTTGAAAATGACCTTTTCATCCTTATATAGGTTTTGACCTAATTTTTCAAAGTGCTTCATTTTGTGCAAAAACTTCACCATTACCTAATTTGACCACTCTGAATCTATTTTCGTGATTGAAATCAAAATTTGACACTTCTATATAGCTAAAAATTGCATTTTAAAATTTTCAGGACCGATGCGATTAGACGCTTGTGCAGTCAAATTTCTGACGTCGCTTTCTTATCAGAATCATATCTTATCATCATTTTTTCAAATCTTTGACTTTTTACCTCAAAAGTCAAGTCTAGTCAACTTTGGTCAACCCTAGTGAAACTTGGTCAACCAGACCTCAAAATTGCTCCAAATTGCTTCTAAACCTTCCAGATTCTTTCATAATCTGTTCTGAGTTCTTCTTGATCTCTGATTCAACATCTATCTCTGATTTTTTGCTCTCCATCATCATTATCATCTTTCCATTTCACTCCCGAGGGGGCAGGATGATTACATCATTGAATCTATTCCAATCAATATGATCTGATTTTCAAAAGTCCTCATTGCTAGGGGCATCTCGTCACTTGGGTCATGTTCTATTTTTCGTACCTCATAATCAAAACTGGATGCTCCATGACTTCTAATGAACAGGGGCATCTCTGTTCCCTACATCTTGTCATCTTTTAAGTATCTGATCAATCTAACTCAGATTCTTGAGGATCAAGCTCTGTTCTGGACATGGTTCTCGAAAAACTATCTTTTGGGACAGGTATTGGGACAATCTAACCCTGACTCCTGATAATAAAGCTCCATTCTAGAGATGTTTCTAAACCTTTATTTACTATCTTTTGATACAGGTATCAGGGCAATCTAACCCTGACTCCTAAAGGTTAAGCCTCATTCTAGGGATAGCCTTGTGAAAGATGTCAATCTAACCAATATCTTGGCAATCTAACCTAGATATTAGGGGAATAAGCTTCATTTTGGAGATAGTCCTAAAATCTCTATTGATTATCTTGTTGGACATGTATCGGGGCAATCTAACCCCGACTCCTGAAGGTTGAGTCTCATTCTAGGGACAGCCTTGTGAAAGATATCAATCTATTAGGTATCAGGGAATTCTAACCCAGATCCCTGAGGATCAAGCTTCATTCTAAAGATGATTCTAAAAATATTAATCTGTTAGGTATCAAGGCATTATAACCTGGATCCCTGGGATCAAGCTTTATTCTGAAGATGACCCTCAAAAACTCTACTTGACCGGCGTCTTGGCAACCTAACCTAGACTTCAGAGAGTCAAGCTCTGTTCTGGAGATGGCTCTAAAATATTTGCATCATCAATTTTCAAAATCTATTCTTTTGTGCTTCAAGCATCAGACTATTCTTTGAATCAATGCACTACTCACACATCAATTCAAAGAGGGGCAAAATGTAACATCCCAAATTTGGCATATTACAACCCTAAAAATTTTTGTTGCATTTGTCATTCTTCTGAATCATCAAAGTCCTATTGTACTAGGCAATTCTGAGTTCTAACTGACTCTACTCAACCTAAGTGTCAAATGGAGAAAATCCTAAATCTGCATTAATCATACATTATGTTTAATTCCTAAATATCTATTGGCTAAACAAACCTTATGATTGAATTAATTTAATTATAAAGTCCTAGCACTTTAATTAAATTAAATTCACCCTCTTTAGCTAAGACACATAAAAAGGGAATTAAATGATATTTAATTATTAAATAAATATCCTCTTTTTTAGTAATTAAATTTAATTATTCAGATAATTGAGAAAAAGCAATTATGAGGTCATATTTATTTAATTAATTAAATATTGTCAACAAAATCTTTCTTCTGTTCAGAATTGGAAACTTCTCTCTAATTATGCTTTAAAGAGAAAGAAAACAGATAAATCAAATAAAATAGAATTAAATCAAAGAAAGAAAATAGTTAAAGCAAAGAGAAAACAATTTATTGTATTCTTTTAAATAAAACTTTCTATTCTGAACTGGCTTTTCTATTTGTTTTATTTCAAAGAGGAAAGTTTCTATGCTGATTACCTCTGAGTCTATAAAAGAACTCTCATTCTCTCATTCAAACCCCCCACTCACTTTCATGCATTGTTAGAATACAGAATTATTTCCACATTCTTAGTCTATAATCTCATACAGAATAATCTCATTTTGCAATAGATTAATTTCAATTTCCTGAATAATTGCATTTAAATCATGTCTTAGACTAAGCTTGCATCTTTAAATTCTTAGAATAACTTTGCATTGCATTTCCTTCATGGAGAAAAATCCTTCATTCCTAGATTAGTCTATGGTTGTGAGACTCTCATTCTGAGAGCTATTTTGAAAACCCCATCTGGATAGAAGGCAACAGGTTGAATCACGCACATAGGTAGGATGAATAATCTCATATTTAGTCTTGTGTGTATCTGGTGAAGAAGGACTATGTTGAAGTGTATGGTGAGTTAACAAGGCCAAATTTACCTCATACACATAATGAAGTGCCTAATTTCTCGATCCTGAACTAATGTGGACAACGTCTTTACTTTCTTAGCTTTTGCTGCAGCGGTGCCAGATTGCAAAGCTCGAGCTAAAGTATCTTTGTTGGGAGCTTCTTCTTCTACCCTCTTTCTTTTGAGTTCCAAAGTGTTCTCTATCCATGACTTGGCACTGGTGACCTTGGTGGTAGAGACCAGCTCCTCTATAAATAGTTTCCTAATAACTGGAGGAATAGACTTTGGTCTTGAAGAAAATGGATTTATGGAGGTAGGGGAAGAACACACCAATTTGGTGACTGAAGAAACCTTCTACCATTTCCCTGCCTCTTCATTTGATTCTATAGCTGAGGTATTGGAGGTATCCTCACCCACCTCTACTATAATGGGGAACATTCACCTTGTAGCATCTTTGGTCAAAGTGCCAATTTTTGTATCTATAGCAATAGCTTGAGATTATTTCTCAGGTCCTACACCTTTAGTGGTCTCTTCTATTGACTTGGCTAGGTCTGGAAGTGGGCCTTCTCCATGTGTCTTCTTTGGTTGGATCTCTTTCTTAGGAGGTTCATCACCTCCATCGACTGACTGAGGTGAATCTTTGGCCATGGTTGGGAGTATTACTGAAGAAGTTTCTGCAATGCTCAAAGCATCTTTTGAAGGGGTCCTTTGAGTAGGGGATTTCATTTCTGATCTCTTCCTTCTCCCTGTAGTCCATTCAACCCACTGCTCTGTTCTTTTGTAGATCCCACCCATCAAAGTCTGCAAATCATTGATGGATTGCTCTAGTATAGGCTCAGATCTTGTGGGGTGGGGTTTGATCTTCTTCAAATATGTATTATCATACATATGCTAGCCATCATCTTCCAGTACTTCCACATCAATGTTAACTTTGAACCTTTTGATTTGTTCAATAGTTAATCTGACATAGAACCTCTCTCTGCTCTCCAAGTCATCTTTGCAATTAGCCCAGTAGTCTTCAATATCATCAACATGATGAATTGAACGACTCATTTGCAGATGGTCTCAGGCATATTTTTCAGGGTCGTAGAGTGGCCTAAGAACATCATATGTCTCCAAGTGGATTCTTTTGGAGAAAGCTTTCAGAACACTCTTTGCTTCGGCACGAGACACACAACTGTAAGCTCCAATGGTGATTGGTAACTCATAGACTCTCTTCTTAGCATCAATGCAGAGTAGGTTCACTTGGATTTCTTGCCTCATTACCTTGATCAGCATGATCATATCATCAAAATATCTAGGCAGCTTCAAAGGGAAGTCATTAAAACAAGCAAGACAAATATATGAGAAGTCTGCAAATTGAATGAAAAAGCACCCAAACTGGCTAATAAGAGGCATGGCTTCAGGAGAAAATCTCCTTTCTAGACAACCCTGTAGCTCCCTACAAAATTTTCATTATGAATGTATCGTTAACTCTGAGATAGTCAGCATAACTATTGTGTAACTGTAAACAAGGGAAGAACTCATAACCCTTAACATCCTTTGGAAATTCATCTAATCTAGGAATCCCTGGCCAAATTTGAATTATGGCCAATATATACATTAAAAATGAAGACATGTAGGACTCATTTTTATGTTTAGCTCTATCTAGGGCATTGGCCAAATTTTCACTTACCATAAGTGCCCAATCGATAAAATGGTGTTGATAACAGATTACCTATACCAAGAAGAAATGATGATCAACAAAATTGAGCGCCTCACTCTCACCTCTAATCCTTTGAAGTAGCACCACGATGTCTATGATTTATGGCTTTAGGTTAGTGCCATATAGTGTTTTTGGCAGCTTCCCTTTGGCACTTCTAGGCCCTAAAAACCATGTCTTCATTATCTCCTTCTTCCATACTGACTTCTTAGCTATATATTCAGTCACTATCCAACTGTATTTCATTTATGAATACTTAGCTTGCTCTGGGATGTGAAGCAAGTTCTCAACCAATTCTCTATCAATAGAGAGTAGAACCGTGTCATTGGGTAAGAGGATTTTCTTGGTATCTGGGTTGTATCAAGCTATGCATTCTTGGATTAGTTCAGGGACTTTACTGGCTACAAGAAAACCAATGGCTTTGACTAATCCGCTCTCCTTCAGCTTCTTTGTGATGGGATGCATCTGGTCTTCTTTTATTCTATTCTAAAATTTCTGCAAGTCAAAGAACTTTAGAGACGTATCTGAGATGTTGTGCCAGTCAGATGTGATTTTGTTCATCCTATCAAAACCCATAAATCTGGTAGCCATTTTTGAACACTTAGAATTTGAGATTAAGGAACTTGGGGATATATTTCTAGGATGTAAGAGCATGAAACAACTATTTCTAAGGCTTTCAAATCAAACAATTCATAAAATAGATGGTGTCCTTTGTGTGCAATAGTATTCTAATTTTATAACTTTGGATTCCTACCATTTAATGCCCGACTTCCCACACCACATGAATGAAAAGACTAAGACATTAATTAAAAAGTATGTTATGGGGTAAAACAACTTTATTTGAATTAATTACTTTTACTCAATGGGTCATTAAGAAACATCCTTTCACTTTTTGTAACTGTAATGGTAACTTTATGGAGGTGGCAGAAAAAATAAATTTCACTTCCCTTTCAATAGAGAAATGTATTTGGAGTGGTCCCGACTCAAAAATCTACTGAAGGAGAGTTTTAGCAGATCGAGATGATAAACTGATATGCTTGATTGTGTCAACTTTCTATGCACCTCAAATCACCAATGAGATGAATCCCTTTCCCAAGTATTTCCATTTTAATGATCTGGAAGAAAGCATACTTCACAGGTCAAAGCCCGCCTGTTGGAGCAACGGAGAAGCCATTTTCTGCTTTTCTGCCAGTAAGCTTGCACCTCAAAATTTTTTGCGTTCAATTGATCTCCTTCACTTAAAATTGATTTAATATGAATGCCCAAGCTTCCTTATTCCCAAACTTTTCTCTTTCAACTTTCACTGACTCTTGAAAATTTCAATTCTGTCAATTGTTGAAAATGCCCTTTGAGGGTGATTTTCTTCCATGGAGAAGCTCAAAACTAATTTTCCACCAGGGATGAAAAATGAAGTGTTAAGGCTAGATACTTTAGCTTCACATAATGTCAATGCTATAATACTTCAAAACATGACCTTTATCAAATTTGGGGACCTATCCTACCCAAAGAAAAAAAGATCTCAGACCCAAATCCCTCCGGCTTACAAAAAGAAGACAAATTAGGGGAATCTGATAAAGGTCTCCTATCCTAAGAGGATAGCTAGACTTATAATCAAGACTCATGTGAATATTTCAAGATTACTACTACACACTGAACATCCACTTTGTCTCAAAGGTATGCAGACCAAAAGTAGAGCAACAAAGTGGACTTTGTACTTCAATCATTAAGATAGAGAATCTAATACCAATTAGATGATAAAATACTTGGATGCTACTATATTCTTATCTTAGTCTTTCTTGATTAATTATGTACATATTATCATGGAATGTAAAATGATATAACTTTTTCAAAACAAGAATAAAATACTTCCTCCTTTAACCGAAACATGAATGATAAAAACTTGGGGACATAGGTCCTTTACCCAAGGGTTTTCTAACTAGACATATAAATATTACTGAAGGTATTAATTTTATAATGTTTTTCCTAAGAAAACTTTCACTCCTTCAAAAATTATTCTGAAAAAGGGAAATAGAGAGAGAAATATATTTTTTCTTTCCTTTCAATTCCTTACTTTAAGAAAGGTAGAGAAGAGAAAGAGGTATTCCATACCAAAATATCTTATCAATTACTTTGATTTTCTAAGCTCATCACAACACTACAAACATATTTATTGATACATACATTATAATTTTCTCCTTCTACTATTCGTGAAAGTATAATAAGTAATAGAAAGGAAGAGACAACAAGCATTAAAACTCTAATCTCAATATGAGACCAAACTTTCAATGTTTACATACATACATACATACATACATACATACAAACCAACACAATACAGTTTTAATATGAAAATAAAGTACTATTATTTGAGTGCTACCTTAATCACTCCTTAATTGATGTAAATAATATTTACAATTCTTCAATCCAAATGAACTCTTGTCTCTTTCACAATCACTAGGCATATTTTTGATAGTTACTTTAAAGATCACATCTATGAACTTTAATTAGTATAATCTATACAGGAAATAACATAATGTAGAATCATCCAAGGAAAGCAGTATGTACAGTCCTTAAATTTTCTAAAACTAATCAATTTAACAACTCAAAACACATGTCATCACATCTAAGAGATGCATTGGCATAGATGAACGATCAAAATAAATAGTTTCTTCCAAACACTCTAGGTTTTAAACAATATAAGTGAAAGGTATAGACTCTCTAGTGAGTAATTTTGACCTAAGATGAACATTTATTTGAACACATTATTAACCCAAAATACAAAATCTTCAAAACTTATGTAAATTTCTAAGATAATTCAATATTAGTATTATCTAAGTATTTTTCCAAAATACTTATAACAGACACACTGAAAGATGCCATTTTCATAACTAAAATTCAATTTTGCAAGAATGATGCTAACATTAGTAATAAATACAACAAAAGATCTTAAAGGGTAATCATAGGTGAGTTATGAGTCTCAAATTTCCCCATGTGGAAACCTAAGGCTCTGATACCAGATGTAACGCCCTACCCGGGAACCTAGGAGGACTAACCATCTAACCTCTAAAGATGAAGTCAATTTTTTTAAAACTATTACGACACATATTATCAAAAGAGTCAATACACATATGCTCAAAATACATGAAAAAAACATAAGGGCCCGTTTGGACGAGGGAATACCATATGCCAGATATAGTCAATTCTGGAAGATCAAATTCTCAAAATGATTTCTGGAATATGGCATGACATGTTTGGTTCACCAAAATAGGGAATCATTAGCCAGCTCAAAGAAATCCTTCTTTTCCAAATCTACAGTTAAGAGAATTAAAAAAGTCAGAAAAGCTACATACATTTCGATTTAGTTATGTATGAACGCATTGCCCAACATTAAAATGGCATGAAATGGTGAAAAGGAAGAATATACATGGGGTGTGGTGTAGGAAATCGGAAGAGGTTTGTCCTTCAGACGCTCTGAGCGGCGCAGGGGAGTGATATTCACTACTTTTTTAACGGAGGGATTTTCTCTACGCGGTGATTTTGTAACCGAAAAGAATGATTTCAGATCTCCCGTGCATTTTCAGACTCCGAGAGCTGCCATGCGAGCCTGTAAACACCGCTCAAGCATTACCAGCTAAAACTATTTGCATTAAAAGAGTAATCCTGATTCATTTTGTTTCATCTACAAATGCTTGCAAAGTTAAACATACCCGAATCGCATTTTAACCTCCAGAAGTGCAATAAAACCACCTTCAGCTCAAAAACTACAATGTCATGGTAGGGCATTTGGAGATCTGAAAATTTGTAGTAGTTGGGGGTAATTATACCCGAGTCTCTCTCTAGGAATCTCAGTGCATAGTGAAAAGAAATAGCCTTCTTCGCAGACCCCTGAAATCTTTGGCGGAAATGAAATTTCGGACATCAAAACTATTATTCATTACAAAAATGGACCCAACAGCAAATAAAATGAGCATTTGAAAGTGGAATGCGAGCTAATATTCCAATTCCACCTTTTCAAGTGGAAGATGATATGCCCATTTTTTGGGTAAAATTGGAATATCAAAATTCCAATTCCATCCTTTGCTGTCGACCACAAACAATGGATAGCGTATTTAGAATATGGTATTCTGGAATATCGGCCGATATGTCATGGTCCAAACGGGCCCGAACTGAAGATTCCTAAGTCCTCACAAGTTCCCTAGCACTTCTACTTAAACAATATTGGTTAATATAATTACATTTAAGATTTTCATAATGAATTACAATCCTAACATGTTTATAACACTTCAGAATAAATGATTACTGTCTCATGAACATGTTTCAATGATTAGTCACCATCATTTAATTCACTAACATAATCCATTCTTCATAACTAACTAATGGAATTCATAACATCTATAAACTATCTTATAAATTAATTTTCATATAGACATTAGGGTAAAGATTATAATTAATTATTGCATACTCTACCACTTGGATGTACATTATACTTGATATATTTTAAGACACCAACCACAATGTTCCTAACTCATTCTTAATATCAATCATTAGTTAACAATAGGTGAATCACTTTATTGAGTTATCATCATAGGTTACACTAAACCATAACTGTATTGTACTAATTTTCTATAAACTTCCCTCAATATTTGGCATCTCATTTCTCAATTATAAATCTATACCATGATTTCAATTCCATTATCATTAATCATTACCTATAGTTCTTATTATCTAATAATAACGTTTCACTTTGATATAAACAAAAGTTCACTCATTAACCAGTCATGTCATAGTATTCCTTTTTATTTTATTATATAAGAGAACTTTCTTATCATATCAATATAATATAGGTCCTTATCCACAAAACAAGAGAGAGCCATAAGAATAAATTTTCATGCAAGTGATCACTTACTTTATTACAAGATAGCATAAGAGGGAAACAAATGACAAATATCACATTATTTGAATGTTTTGAGACATATACAAGTAGGAGCATAATGTTTCCCTTCATTTCACCTATAAATACCCATTCCCCTTACATTTCTTCTCCTTTCATTTGCATTAAATTACATTACCCAACAAGGGCTCTCAATAAATCAATACATCAGAATTACAATACATTGAAGTACATGATGCAAAAGTAGAATCCTTGACATTTTCCAAGCATGAATCCAAAGGTAAAGTCATCCAAGAAACCACAAACAGTACCTCGATAAGATTAATGACCCAACCACGTGGAACCATGAAGTCTCACTCCCTTGTGCTAGGAGATAGAACCAAGGTCTACACAAGCTCTAAGGAAATATAAGGCCAACAATACACTGTAGACACCTAAAAATGGTTCAAGCCTGCTGGTATACGTGTGTTAACATTTTTAGCATTACAATTGAAATGTTGTTTTGCGACCTAATTATTCCTCTATGTCGCGCATATGATATTTATTGTATGGTGACATTGTGTCTTTCATCAATGATTGAATATTGCAAAATTGTTCAATTATTTACTAACAATTCTACTTTCTCTATCAAACCAATCATTTTCCAAACCATTCCAAACCTTCCTAAACTGATCCTATTCGATCCTAAACCATTCCAAACCTTCCTAAACCAATCCTTTTCAATCCTAAACTGATCCTATTCAATTCTAAACCATTCCAAAACTTCCTAAATTGATTCAAACCTATCCTATTCTATTCCTAATCACCTACAGAATTGTCTGGACGCATTCTGACCATTCTGACACATTTTCCAAGATCATCGATGCCTAATCAACCCAATTTAACACTAGTCGATCAAACCCTATTTTCTTCTGATCAATCTTATCATCATTTCAGGAGCATTGTCCAAGAGCATTGATGCTTGTTACCCTTTCAATCTACCATTTGATAACATTGTCAAAGATCATCAGTGTTATCGCTATCAATCTATCGATATCAATTCAATAGTGTTGTTCATTATTGTCAATACTATTTTTGATTATCATTTCCGGAACATTGTCAAAGTTCATCGATGTTTCCCCATTTCAATTTCAATATTATGATGCCATCAAAGTTTACTGGTGCTTTTCAATCACGTCCAATCATCATTGTCCAAGCGCATTGTCAAAGATCATCGATGCCTCGTGATTTCCTAAACTATTCTTGAACCCTCAGAATTAACCCTAATTCTTATCAACATTATCAAAATCCTTTCAATTCAACATCAACACCTTCGATTTGACCTATAACCCACTAATTTCTCCCTTTGGATGAATAACACATAGTTTATCCTAAGTTCTAATTGGATAAATAAATAAAATTTATTTATTCCCCCTTTCCCTAAGTCTCAATAATTAATTAATTTTTCTTAATTAATTAGCTAATTTTGATTTATGAGATTTTATAATTTCATAAATCTAATTTGGATTTCTGAGGAATATTGATTTATTAATTGAATCAATATCCTCCTAAACTCGCCTAATTTCTATATCCTTTAATTGAGGATTCACATCCCAATTAAGGTGCTTCTTTAAAATCTTCAATATCCTCTAATTTCTCCTTAATATCTCTTCCCCATTTCATGCTTCCAAGCATCTCACCAACCAAAATATGCATTTATGCAAGGATTTTGTGCAATCTCACCAAATTGTATCCTATTTTCTATAAAATGGGTGCAATTCTCTCATTCAAGGTTGAACCACATGATTTTGAGAAAACCTCAAGATCACTAACTTCTAGTATTCTCATTAGAAAAATAGGCTTCTTATGCAAAGTGTGTGTGCAAAGAGAAACAATAATCTCGTTATAGAGAAGAAAGAAGGCCATTAGAACTATATTTTAAGGGAGTTTGTTTGTGTTATCCTCCATATGTTTTAACTCTTGTTTCAAATGGTTTTAATGTTAGATTAGTTAGGGTAGCATATTTTTAGGGTTTATGGTTACCTGAATATGCTTTCAAATCCCTTTTCTGGTCTTACATTTGGTGAACCCGATGTGAACATGCTTAAATGATGATCTTTTTTGGGTTTTTGTGTCTTTTTAGGTTCTAGAAGAGAGCTGCACAGGTGGTTACTGAAGCTGCATAGGTGGTCATTGTTCCTATGCAGGTGGTCACTGTTTCTGCGTAGGTTGTCACTATTTTTGTGCAGGTGGTCAAGTTCCTACACACGTGGAACCCAAACTTGTACACTTGGGGCCCAAAGCTGCACAGATGGCTTATTACCTATGCAGTTGGTCATATGGGGCCCTCTTTTAAGGTTCAGGATCATTTCTTGAATGTTTAGGGAACTATCCTACATATTTGGCTTTCCTTTCTGCTCTTTATCTACTTTCAAGCTAAAATGAACCCTAAACTATTCAAATGAACTCTAAATTTGGTGAATGAACCCTAATGTGGTAAATGAACTTCACACTTTGATTTTTAAATCTTAAAATGAATATGGAAATTTTTTTTTGGGCTCCTAAAATGAATCTAATCTAGTCTAGGGTTTCATGCTATCAAACTTGTTCAAATTTCAAGCAACTTGTAATCTTGCCTAACTAGGGGTGGAAATGGACTATCTCATGTAAAGTCAAGTTGTTCAAGTTGTTAAGGGGTCTAAAATGAACATGCATATCTTATTTGGGGACCTAAAATGAACTCTAACCTAGTTTAGGACCAAATACATAATTTGTTATTTAAAGCGTTCCCAAATCACTTTCATGCACATGAAAGCTAGTTAGGGTTTCAATTTCACTTAAAATATTTTCAAGTCAACTTAAATGGAATAAATAATGAACCCTAGCTATGTTTCCTTGTTTCTACACTTAGATTACTGGATTTTGGTGTTACTGATGATTTTGTGCACTGTAATGGCAATCAGGGGATGAAGATTCAATCCTAAAAAGTACTTATTGTTTCAATGCAGGATGTTTGTAAAACACCGTGTGTTTTCCAAAACTCTTATGCTTTCTTTTTGTAGTTAGAAAACACTTCACTTTGGTGCTTGAAATGAACCTTTTTCTTTCATGTGTCTAATGTTTTTTCTAGATTATAAAACCCTAATAATCATATGAGTGTATCATCTCCCCTCGCCTTCATGGATATTGGGTGTAAGAGAAACTCATATCATTCTTATAGAATGGCTACCTCCCAAGTGCTTTAATAGAGCGAGTGAGAGTGGATTCCCAACTAGTGATAGACTAAAGCCAAGCCAATCCAACTGGGATACAGATATGCCATTGTGATTAATCTCTTAATGGATGGGTGTTGAATGTTTTATAGCGAGAATAAGATCTCCCTTAGTACCCTTGTTGTGCATTAAAACCTACAGAACATAACTTTCGTATGCTGGGAGGCCTCCATAATGGAGCTAATATGATGCACGTATAACCACCCAAATGGATTCCCTTACTAGACACCATGTTGTAGTAGCCAAAAAAATTCTATCTGTTGGCACAGAAGGTTGGAGACCAACTAAGACGCCCAACACTTTCATAGCTATTAGTCAAGACAACAATCCCTTGGGAAGAAACCCTTGGGAGTTGAATCTTGGAGTGCTTGAGAAGTGAGTGCACATGTAAGGTGGAGCCCGTGCTTCCAAATTTCTAGGTTGTCCACTATTAGTAAGCGCGATTGAACTTTGGTTCAAGTGGGGATTAAAAAGATATTGTCCTTGCTATCCTTAGGAAGTGGTGTGTTTGTTCATTTTACAACAGCCATTCTGAATTATGTGTCTTGTGTGAGTGTTCAAACCTTAATAAAAATAATATCTTAAAACACTCTCCTTAAGAACACTTTTTCCAAATCAATCTTTCAAAAAAATCAAATGGTCACAACAAACCTTGTCTTTGAGTAAACATATGGAACCTTGAACTTTTCACTTGGAACCTTTTGGCATGCTTGATAGCCTTCATATTGCATAGTCACAACCTAAATCCTCTTGCATTTTCATATCAAATATCCATTGCATTATAGACATCATTCCTCGCAATCCTCATTACAGTCCCTTTTGCATAAGTCCTAATCATAGCTTTGTTGCATACAAAGCTCATTCCTAGATCCTCCTTAAAAACTTTGCAAACAATCCTAGGAAGTATCCAAATCATGGAACCTTTCTTTATGATGTTGAAAATAGGATATTGACTTGATCCCCCCTTTTTTTCCAAATTTTAAACCCCTTTATAAATTTGGTGTTGTTCCACCTTTTTCATGATGGATTTGACCTAAGCCTTTTTATCATACTTGCCCTTATTCCAAAAATCCTTTTTATCAAGTCAAGATCCTTATTCAACCTCATAAGGTTATGCTCCTAGATTTGTCTCCTTTTAAAAGATTAATTTTTAAAGTCCAAAAAACCCAAAAACACAATTGCATAAATCTTAGCTTGCATTTTCATAATCCTTAGATTGCATTTGAATAAGTTCCTTGCATTTCCGAAGTTGCATTTCAAAACATGCATTTCCAAAATTTTCAAAATTCCAAAAAAATCTTGCATTTGTATATAGAAATCATGCAAGTTTTTACAAGGTCTCAAGCATCCAAAGGACAACAAGATCCTCTTTTACCTATGTTTACGTCACAACCAGAATCACAATTACCTTTTGATCCAAGACAAGGTGTTGCATATCATAATCAAATTGACCTAATCAACATGGAACAAATGGAAGAAGTGCATCAAACCTTTAATGATCCAAGACATGGCACATTTCCTTAAGGACCTACTTCAAGCAATGATCTATGCAACATGGAGTATCCTTCAAATTCTTCACCAAACTTTGCCACTATTCAGTGCAGGCCTCCCCCAAAATTTGAACCAATTTTTGTACCTATGCCACCTAGCCAAGGTAGTGTCCCCCCTACACCTAAGGAGGAATACCAACAAATTTCTCAAATCAATCAAGTCGAACCCAATTTTTTGCAACAACAACTATGCCAAACACAAATTTTGGATCTTATCAACCTCCTCCACCGCCAACAGATAATCAAAATCCTGGCAATGTCGCAAGTCCCTCTTCGGATTCTAGAAACTCTCATGAAACATTTGCTTCCTTAAAATATTTACCTAAAGAGGAAATTGATGAGGCCGTTAAGAACAAAAAAATTTAGCAGACATTAAAATACCTCATGACTCAAGATTTGAGACAATATATCAAAGATATTCAAAAGATAAACCCTCAACTATTCTCAGAATATCAAACTCCCCCACCACCTACTTCGGAAGATAACAAAGCCTTAGTGGTGTGAGATAGAGAAAAGAGAGAACAACCCTTCAACGAGTCATCTATGGTGCTAACACAAAAATGACAGCAAAATAATTTAACTATCAATATTCCTCCAAAGGAAAAGTATATACCATTGGACAATCCTTTATTTGAAGAAATAGCACTTCCTCCTCCCAAAACAGTGGATGCGACAGAAATTCCTAAAAAGGGTCCTAAAAGAACATGGATGATTGATTTAAAGAATCACTTGCTAAAAGGATCAAATGAGACGTTCGCATTTCCTTGGGGAAGGCCAAATGCACCCCCTTTTGAAGAAGCACAACCCAGTGGTCCTCCTTTGGTAGCACATATAGCATTTCTAGGTAGTACTTCAAATGCAACAACGTCCAAATGACCATTAGATGAATCACCAAGGGTACCCACATTTGATGTACCTAATGTGACTACTACAACTATACCAAACCAATTGCAAGAGAAAAAGAAGAGGAGTCTCGTGGATATCAAACCAATTCCACCTAAAGTGACTCAACAAGCACATGTCATAGAATAAGTGCAACAAGCCCAAGAAGCTCAACAAATACCACTTGTGGATGTAGTGCCACCAGTGCAACCACAATTTGCAGCACAAGTTAACATGATGTCTCAAGTACCACCACCAAAATGTAAGACTGCAAATCTTGATGGTATACTTGGACCTCTTGGATTTCAACAAGATCATAGCATGCAACAACAAACAATGCAGATGGATCAAGAATCCCATCTTGTCCAACAACATATGAAAGGTCCAAAGGTGCAACAAGTGCACACGCAACACCAACAACATACTCAACAATATGTACAAAAACAACAACAACACGCTCTACAACAACAATATGTACAATAACAACAAGAACAACAAAAACAAGGACAACAACAACGTGCTTTACAACAATAGTATATATAGCAGTAGCAATATGCTCTACAATAGTAGTATGCTCAACAACAAAGACAACAACATGTTAAAAAACAACAACAACAACATGTTCAACAGCCATATGTTCAGCAGCGACAACCATATGTCACACAACAACAAAATGTGTCTTGGCAACAACAACATGTGGCACAAACTCAACAACAATAGTATGCCCCACGATATCAACAAATAGTTTCCCAACCGTATTATGTGACACAAGGTCAGCAATACGATCCTCCACCAATAAATCAACAAAATGTGGAAGATCCTCAGCAACATGCAAGAAAACATGTGGCATCAATCGATGACATCTCATCTTAATCATCAGAATCAGATCGGGCCTCAGAATACAATCAATTTTCAAGGGCTTCTAGGAAGACACATCATTATGATACACGTAAAAAATTTGTGAAGTCTTCGAAGAATGAGGAAATGATTCAACAAATCCAACGCATGCAGAAGAAATTAAATGATATGCAATTCAAGGACACAAAGACACTCTATATGGAATGAGACCTGTGTCCTAATCATTTTGATCCAAGAATTTACATGCCTCCTTTTCCCAACAATTTTGACGTACCCAAGTTTGATAAATACAAAGGAAAAGGAAACCCAATCGATCACATTCAAGAATTGTATACATCTTGCATCGAGGTTAATCATGACGATATGTATCTCATGCGAATCTTCCCTCGAAGCCTTGGGGGTCAAGAAATGGAGTGGTACTCTAAACTACTCAGCAATATAAGGTCTTGGAAAGAACTAGCCAACAAATTCATCTCTCACTTTTTTTCACATATAAAGTAAGGTTATGCTGACTGATTTATGCAAAACAAAGAAAAATGTTTGAGAATCTTTTATGACCTCCCTATTGCAATGGAGGAATTTAGTGATTCAATGCCCTTTTGATGTACCAGAAGAATAATAGATATGATTATTTATCCAGAATCTGGTACCTGAGATGATGTATGAGCTCAAACTCAAACATCCAAGTACAATTCAAAAGCTTGTGAAAAAAGGGATTGACATTGAAGATGCTCTAGTTGAAAAAGGAGTATTAAAAATCAACAAGGATAATCACAATGCGAGCACTTCCAGTGACAAGCTGAAATTTTGGTCTTGGAATAAAAATGTCACAAAAGATAGCGTGGTCGACACATAAACAGTTAGTGTGACACATCAGAAAGTGAGTCTCAAAGGACCTACTGCTACAAATACGTAGACAATGACCCAAGCATCGCCTCCATCGCCAGCTCGAACTCAAACACAAACAAATGATAACGCACAACAAAATTGGTAGCATCAACCACTGAGGAATAGAGATGGACCACAAATACAGTTCACACCATTGGGTGAACCACTCCATTCAGTCTTGTAACAGTTATCGCAAAACAATTATATTAAATTACCCAAGATCCATGATCCCCCAGTAGTTAAACCACCTTAGTGGGATGACAAAAAATATTGTGATTATCATCAAACAAAGGAACACATAATGAATTTCTACTTCCAATTAAAACATAAAGTCCAAGACCTCATTGATCAGGGTGTGATTGAAGTTAAACCCACATCGGGATCTTCCAATGCTGACCATACTATTTTTACAAACCCCTTGGTTGATCATGACAAAGGAAATGCCTCCACGTTGAATTAAAACTCCAAGAACAATGTTAATTATACTCGGACCATCCATGACTACACCATCATATGTTTCTTTGAGGATGATTTGCGTGTGTCCACTCTGACCTTCTAGGATAATAACCCTCAATGTGCAGTCGCTACCTGTCGTACCAAGATTAATGTGTCTGGCACACCATCCAAACCCAAGGTACCTTTAGATTACAACCTTGTTGAACAATTGGGTAAGACCCCTTCCTTGATATCAATCCTTGATTTGTTACGCACATCCCCCCTGCACAACGAAGTCCTTGACAAAGAATTTAAAGAGTCCACTATTCTGACTGACATTGACACTAACAAGTTTCAGGCCATGATGGGGAACTTCTTTGCATCCCAGCATGTCACATTTTCCAAAGATGATGTTCCACATGACCAGCTTGGCCATAATGATCCTCTCCATCTTGAAGTCTTTGTCCATGATGCCAAAATCCAGCGAGTCATGATATACGGTGTAGCAGGACTTAACATCTACACTTTGAAGGTCATTCTTGATCTTGGTTATAATGAGACTAACATTGATCCTTCCAGGAGAATCACAATAAAGGCCTATGATAATGCTGAACATCTCTCCAAGGGAGTCATCATCCTGCCCATCAGAATTGGTCCGATTACAGAAAACACATTGTTGCAAGTCCTAGATCTAGACTTACCCTATAACATGATCTTAGGATTCCCATGGATCCATGCCATGAAGGTAGTTCCCTCAATGTACCATCAATGTCTGAAGTTCTTTCACAATAGAGCTGAGATCATCATCCCAGGTGATACTAACCCTTTACAATTTTGTGCCAATTTGAGAGAAGGGTGTTCCCAGCAGGTGCCTACCAATAGCGAAGCCACTTCATCCAATTCCTCCAAATATGTTGATTCAGCAACCCTTGAAAAAATGATCAAAGGAAAGCTAAAGATTGAAGATAAAGGGTGTGGAGAGTATACCATGGCACAAGCTTTTCATATTGGGAAGCTTCCTCTCTCCCTGAAGTCTTATGGAAAACCAAATTTATTGCAAGCACAACCGGCCAAGACTACCATTAACGTTATACCCTCACCTACATTCACTCTATGGGGAGGTCTGCATGAAGAACATGTATATGAAAATGCATCCAATTAGATCTTCCAAGACCAAAAGAAACAAGAAAAGGAGCCCATTGAGATACCCGTTCAAAGGTACGGGCCCTGGTTCACACTCATGTAGAAAAAAGGATATGATGGCCACAGTGGTCTTGGAGTACACAAGCAAGGGATTTTTGAGCCCCTTACTGCAAAGGGCCATCCCCTTCACCTGGGTATTGGATTCAAACCATTACGAATTGGCTCTTCAAATGCCAAAATGGCCTCATGTAAAAACGTGGAGGTCTCAAATGATCAAAAGACGTCTGAGGATCCCCAGGTTATGAGTACACTACTAATTCAAATGAATTGGAATGGAAATCCTATTTCTCCAACTCTTATGAGCTAGACCATTTATTCCCTAACCTTGTAGACCTGCCTATGGTAGACAAACATGTTAACACAATTCCCCCTCCTCCTCTAGTAACCAATCCTGATCCCTGGTCTAGAATCTTCTGGGATCCCAGTCCTGAATCTTCAGTGCATGAAGCCTATGACTCTAAAGACACTAATATTTACATCTTTTCCATTACCTCTAGTATCAAAAACATCTGTGCTACTAGTAATGACATCCCCTAGTCTACCCTGAGCTCATTGATTGGGACGAGAAAGGACCATTAAGCTTGGATTGCTTGGAAAATGATGAAGCAATAGTGGAATTCTTTGAGCTTTGAGATGGCATACCATCTGGCGACCACAAAAAGGGGTTCTCCATTGTTCTTTTTGCTACTGCATATCTAGGGGAGTCAACTCCATCTTCTAGTCACAGAAATGACAATGATTAAATCAGAAAAGAAAATAATAAAAAGAATAGTTCCTCTGGTGAAAACTGAAAGGCACCATTTGACCATGAAAAATTAAAAACAAAGGACGTATCTGAGGGTGAAAACCTCTCTGAGGTGCCCAAGGATGGAAGACTGGACATAATCCTTCCAAAGGAAATTAATTTGGGAACACCAAACAGTCCCAAGATAATACATTTTGCAGCATCACTCTCACCAAAAGAGAAGGATGAGTTTATCATATTCTTCCTTGAGTGCCAGGTCAAGTTTGCCTGGTCTTATACTGACATGCCTAGCCTGGATCCTGAGTTATTTCTTCACCACCTCCCTCTAAAGCCAGGTGTGAAGCTAGTAAAATAGAAGCTAAGAAAAATGCATCCCAAAATAGCTTTACTGGTAAAAGAAGAATTGAAGAATTTATTGGATTCTAGGTTTATCAGACTTATAGATTACGTAGACTGGATCTCAAATCTGGTTCTTGTTAGCAAGCATGATGGGGGCATACATATATGAACTAATTTCTATGATCTAAATAAGGCATGCCCTAAAGATGATATTCCTCTACCCAACATCAACATCATTGTCGACATGACTACAGGGTACGAGATGTTGTCACTGATGGATGGATTCTCTAGTTACAACCAAATTCAGATTGCTCCCGAGGATCAAGCCAAGACAACTTTCACCTGTCCTTGGGGAACCTATTGTTGGAATGTCATGCCCTTTGGCCTCAAGAACGTCAGAGCAACTTATCAACGAGCAATGACCACAATCTTCCATGACTTCATGCACATCTTAATGGAATACTATGTTGATGACCTCCTCTGCAAATCTACAACTTGGAAAGACCATTTGGGTAGTTTGGCCAGAATCTTTGAAAGAATGGAAGGGTACAAGCTCCGCTTAAAACCCAAAAAGTTTGTTTTTTGAGTTGTCTCTAGGAAGCTCCTAGGCTATATCATTTCTCAATGAGGTATTGAAGTGGACCCTCAAAAGGTGCAAGCCATTTTAGAAATGCCTCTGCCTAACAATCTAAGGAAGCTGAGAAGTCTACAAGGGAAGCTACAGTCTATCCGTTGATTTATTGTACAACTCCCAGATAAATTCCAGTCATTTCAAAATCTACTACATAAAGGTGTAACTTTCCATTGGAATGAAAAATGTGAGAACTTGTTCCAACAACTGAAAGATTATCTATTACATCCACCAATCTTGATGCCTCCCATTCTATGAAAGCCTTTTATCTTGCACATTTCTGCCATAGAAACTACATTGGGTGCTCTTCTTTCACAGCTCAATGAACAAAGATGAGAAAGAACCATTTAATACATTAGCAAAACTTTGGTTGGATATGAATTAAACTACTCACTCATTAAATGAGATTGTCTTGCTGTAGTTTTTGCCACACATAAGTTAAGACATCACATGCTACACCAGAAAACCATGCTCATGTCCCGCATTGATCCATTGAAGTATCTTTTTGGAAAAGCCGCTCTCATGGATTGCCTAGACAAATGGGTCATGCTCTTGAGTGAGTTTGACATAGAGTATGTAGACAGGAAAGAAATAAAAGGTCAGGTGATAGCAAATCAGCTTGCAGAGGCACCAGTTCCTGATGATCATCCATTACTTTCAGAATTTCCAGATGAGTCCATTTTTCACCTTCACTGAATCCACTAAATGGAAACTCTACTTTGATGGCTCACATACCAGGCATAGATCAGGGGTAGGCATCATGTTTGTCACCTCACAAGGAGATATTATACCCAAATATTATAGAATCACCTTTGCATGTAAAAAAAACATAGCCGAATATGAAGCACTGGTCACTAGACTGAAAATTTCTATTCAATGGAAAATCCACCACCTCAAGGTGTATGGTGATTCCCAGTTAGTCATATGATAGGTCACTGACGACTATGAAACTAAGGATGAGAAGCTAGTTCCTTACAAATAGTTGGCTGACTTTCTCAAGGAGCAATGTGTCACAATCAGTTTCTACCAACTTCCAAGGATCTATAACAAACAAGTAGATGCTATGGCCACTATTGCATCTATGATCGACATGCCGAATAATGAAGCAAGATGTGAATTTCTCTTTAAGTAGCTATTGCTTCCTACATTTGACATTCTGCAATCTCAACTCATGTGTGACATTGTTGGTCCTGGTCCCCTTGGTATCAAGATGTCTACAATTACCTACACACCCAGATATTACCCCCTGCCTTATACCAGAATAGATGTCGTGCTCTTATCCATAAAACCTCCCTTTATATCATCATTGGTGATACTGTTTATAGGAGAGCGTATGACCAAACCCTCCTCAAATGCCTTGATTCATGAGAGGATGAGACTTCCTTACATGAGGTCCATGATGGTATTTGTGTTCAACATTTCAATGGTTTGAGTCTTGCCAAGAAGTTGGTTCGAGCAGGATATTATTGGCCCGCCATGGAGCAAGATACTCATAAATTTTCCAAGAAATGTTAGAAGTGCCAGATTTAAGGAAATTTGATTCACGCTCCGGCACAGGATCTAGAGATAGTGGTTTCTCCATGGCCCTTTTCAAAATGGGGATTTGACCTTATAGGGAAGATCACACCCCTATCTTCTGATGGCCATAAGTATATCATCATGACCACTGATTACTTTACCAAATGGGTGGAAGCTATCCCCATGACCTACATCACTGACAAGCAAATCTCTAGATTTATTATAAACTATATCATTTGGAATTATGGAGTTCCTCTGGCCATCAATACTGACCATGGCAACCCATTCCAGAAAATCTTTGTGACAAATTCAAAATCTATCATGGATTCTCTAGCATCTACCATCCACAAGGCAACGGCCAAGCAGAGGCGTCTAACAAAACCATCATTAAGATCCCACAAAAGACTATCAATGATGCTGGCTACGATTGGCACTTACAACTCAACCCAGCTCTGTGGGCTTACAGGACTATCATTCGCACCCCCACTGGTTGAAATTACTTCATTAAGAGTATCCATACAAGTCATTGTGGATGATTAACAGTATAGAGTTTCTAGATTGCACGAGCTTGAAATGTTGAATGAGCGGAGACAAACAACATTAGTACACTTGCAAGCCTACCAGAACTGCCTGAACTAGAGTTACAACAAGAAGGTCCGAGCTCACCATTTTGAGATCAGAGACTTGGTTCCAAAAATCAATTACAATACCTAGCCACACAGAGAGAAGGCTAGAAAATTTGAACCAAATTGGGACATTCCATACATAGTCACAGCATCATATGGGTCTAGAGTGTATCAGCATGCAACACCAGAGGGAGAACCATTGCCAAAGTAACTAAACAACATGCACCTCCATAAGTATTATGCATAATTTTTGAAAAAAGTACAAAAAATTTACAAAAAGTTCCTGAAAAAATTACAAATAAAAAATTGCAAAAACTTTTGAAAAAAAATATCATAAAAATAAAAAAAAGTGAAAAAGGAAAAAAATTTAAAAAAAAACAAAAAATGTTTTCCTTGATGAAAACCTGGAAAACAGGCATCTTGGCACGCAAAAATGGAAATTAAGAGAAAAATCCCTTCCCCAAGTGAAAACCTAGAAAATAGGCACTTTGGGAAAGTACCGTGGTGAAAACCTGGCAAGCAGGCACCATGCGTAAAGAGTTGTTGCTCCTAATGTCTTTTCCTGATCACATTTTTCGACTTGCATTGACCCTAGTGCCTCTTTATGGCCTATAACTGGTTGATCTTCTTTGTCTCCCCCATGGTATACCCAGTCTATCTACCCTTTTGCCCTATGTACATAGCCTCTTTGTGGTATGGAGGTAGATTCCTGGCACTGAGAATCTTTGAATTCGAATGCGAACTAGGGGCAAGACCTTGAACATGATTTATCCATGAGATTCCTCGACTATCTGATTGGAGATAACACATTGTAAATATCTTAATGACCTGAAAAAATCCTTAAAAGCCAAATAAGAAAAAATTCCAAAAAAACCAAATAATGTCATGAAAAAACTTCTAAAAATAAATAATGTCTTGAAAAATTACTAAAAATTCAAATATGATCCTGAAAAAAGACCAAAAAATTCAAATATTTCAAAAAATCCTAAAAATTGCAAAATCTCTTAAAAAATCTATAATAAATTTGTACATACTTGTCTTCTTTTTGTCAATCAACATCATGTTTGGTGACATCAGTGGTAGAATCCTCACTCTGTGCTTAACAAAATCGTATGTGATCTGAATCATTGTGACTCAACATTCAATCTGGTTGGACTGTTCAATCTTTTGACCTTTGTTATCAATCAATCTGTCCAAGCTATCAATCAGTTATCAAATCAAGCCTGCAATCTAAGCTACCAATCAATGAACATTTAATGCAGGTAACAAAAGATCAGAATGGTTGTTGGCTCACATTGTTTCAGTGAGTATTTTTTATTTTCTTTTTTGATCATGTTCCTATGCTACTCGATGATATTATCTGATCTTATGAGAGTAGCTGGGATGGTTCATGACTAGTTATTTTTTCTTTGCTCTTTTTTGCCTGTTTGATGATCTCATGAAACTCTGGGGCATGTTTGTATATGATTTTGGGATGAATAAGATCATTCTCTATTTGCATCATGTTTTTTTAGGCAAAAAGTATGATTTTATTGCTCTAGCTTTTGTGCCACGATGTGCCACATCCGCCTTTGCAATACCAAAATAAGCCCTTATCACAAAATTGCACTTTTGAAAGCCAACATCTTTCTACTAACATTTATTCATCTAATTTCTACTTTCCTCTAACAATTCTTCCGTTAGTCCTCGCAGTCGCCTTGGTCTAGTACTCTAGTACATCAAAAATAGGTGCATCATGCATACATGCATTCATAAAACAGAAAAAAAAATATGTGCATTTTTGCATTGATTCATTTATGCATGAGAAACATTTCTAACATACATTTACATTTTACATTCATACACTTGAAAGAGAAAAAGACAAAAACAATTCTTGCATCCATAACAAATATTATTGCGTAACAAAAGCAAAACACTGCAATATATAAGCATCGTCGTATAACAGGAAATTAAAGCATATACATGAGCAATCATCCTATGCATCATAAAATAGCTACATATCATATATCAATGTCTTAAAAAAGTATCAGAGTACAAACATCAAGGTGTCTGTATACACTAAGGTCTGCAGTCTCATAATCTATAATATGTCTATCAAATTGTCCCTCTGCTAGAGAGACCTCCTGTCAACCCCTGCTCTCTCGGTCCTCCTAATCTCTTCCCTATTTGGAATATGAGGCTCCCCCTATCTAGTGCCCTTTCTGTCCTGATCTAGGTGGCCCCCTTGGTCCCAACACTCCCCCGATGCTCTGTGTCCTATGGGAGAGTGATCTGCTGGATGACGCTCTGTAACTCGATGCCCAATGATCTTGTGGCACATCTCTCTTGTACATTTCCTTCCAATACTGCCACTCTACTCAGGCATCTGATAAAATCCATGCAATATCTGACACACCTTCATGTCTGATGGTGTTGATAAACTAGCATGACTCCTCCTCAGCCCTTTATGCCCTGGAGCTATCTGTATCTTGAGAGGTAAGCAATGTGTCTCTCTCTGTTGTCAACCTATCTATCTGTGCTATGAATGTTGATCGCTCTATAGTCCATGAGGCACTATCTACAACCCATGTGTCTCTCTCAAGAGTCTATCTATCTCTCTGGCTTGTAAGCTCTATGATGCACTATATATGACCCTCACACCGGTCATTTGGACCCTACATGTCATCCCCATGTGGTAGCTCATCCCTATCCTCATCTATCTGCATCGACATATCACCAAGATCCCTATTATCATCATCATTATCCTCCTCATCATCATCCTTATCATCATCATAGTCATCATCACATGACTCCTCCTCCTCATCCTCATCCTCCTCAGTGCTCTCATCTCTGGGCACCCACACTCTCGCTATTGCCACATCTAGATCTATTAGCGGAATCAGCCTGTGCGTAGCAAACCATCTATCATACACATCTATGGTCCCTACATATGCCACATTTGCACCTGCTCCCCATCGTTTGGGCTGTAACTGTGAAAAATTTGCATAGGCCACCTAAGGCCTAAGTGTTGCACCCCATGTCCTAGCCTCGGCCCTCAACCAAGAAAACAAAGCGGTACCTACCGGTACTCCCTGTACCTCTCCAAACTATCATCAGACTCACTCTAGCAGCTGAATCTCAATCACTATATGACCCATAATGAACCTCCCGATGAGGTATCTCTCCTATCTATAGTAAGGCAGGTGCTCCGTGTCATCATCCCATCTAGGGAAGCCTCTGTAGGGGCGCCATGTGAAATCTCTCAACAGATATATCTCATGCTGAAAGTGCAATGTGTATCCTAGTGGGCCCTTTGCAAGCACCCCTAATAGCAGTAGACATATGGTAAATCTAGCAACATAAGTCTCTGGGAAATGGGCTATAATACCGCTATGTGCTCATAGGCCCACACCTATAGAAGCATGATCCCGCTATTGATCGACAATCCTCCTCGGTAGGCCAACTGATGGAGCTGGTAATATGTCATGGTTAGCATGCATGGCCCCCATGTGAACACTATACCCTACATAATAATCTTCTTGAGGACACTCCCTCATCAATAGGGAACTCGTGCCCTTATCTATCTGGTAACAATAGACATGTAATCACTCCACAAATAACTGGTATCAATCGATCGTGTTGCCTAGCAACTATCTCCTAGCGAATCTCGTAATTGTGAATGTCCAGATCCTCATCATCGCTCTTGAACAGTCGATGTATCGCCACTTTCCCTATAGTGGGGTCATACTCAGTGAGCTCCCCATGAATCAGAATCCTGAGGATGTGCCATACATCCTCCAGTTTCATAGTCACCTTCCTTGTCGGCAGATGGAAAGAGCTCATCTCTGAGTGCCACCGCTCTGCTAGTGGAGTGATCAACCCCTGGTTTGCCCTAATCTTGGGATTTTACATAATATAGTACAATCCTAGAGAGGCTAGGATCTTCCTCTTGTGTCTGCTCAACCTGTGACTTATATCCAGACACGCAGGTGTGCTCTCTTGTGTATGTGGAATTGACAGCTCCTTCTGCAAGCACCATGCAAATTTGGTCAACTTTCGATACTTTCTATTTCTTTTTGACCAACCTAGGACTTGTTTTCACCTAGTTTGACCTCACTTTTACCTTGTCCTAGGGTTTTGACCAGTTTAGGGAAGTTTAGGGTGGTTTAGGAACCCCTAGACCCTATTTTGAGGCCTTTCTGACCGCCTGCGTAGGTTATCTTACCACCTGCACAGAATGGCCTCCCACCTGCGTTGGCTGCATAGGTGGTCATCCCACCATCATTTCCTATGTAGGTGGGCACATGTCCTATGTATGTGGGCATGTGACCTATGCAAGTGGCATGTGTGAGCCCCTACAGGCCCCGTTTGACCCTATTTTGACCCCCCAAACTACCTAGAAAAGCGTGTAAACTTGCGAAACACTAAGAGGACTAGATGTACTCACCTCAGGTCCCACATCGTCTATCCATTGGAAGCTATACACTCATTCCCCGTGTTGATTCTTTGCTGGCACTCGATCCATCTTCCTTGCTCCAGAGCTCAATCCTTCCAAATGAAAGAGTGAAAATGAGATCCAAAACCCCTTTCAAGCCCTTTTATAGCCTCTTGGTTGCCTAAATGGAAATGCAACCCTTGCATTTTGTATTGGTCATAATGCTTTTGGCATTCTGAATCCCGTATCTCTATTTTTTAACCTCCGATTGTCAATCCGATCATTGTTATGGATCCGTCTCGGCATTGTCGATAAATTGACCTATCATTTACATTCTTTTGACAATTTCTTGAGGGGGCACCTATGTATCCCATTATCACTGGGGCATGTTTTAATGCTATTTTCTTTAGGATTCTTTGACACAACGCTCATAATTGCATTGTATCAAAGAGGGGAAAAATGTAGACACCTAATAATGGTTCGAGCCTACTGGTCTACGTGTGTTAACATTTTTAGCATTACAATCAAAGTGTTGGTTTGCGACCTAATTATTCCTCTATATCACAGATATGATCTTTATTGTATGGTGAAATTGTGTCTTTCATCAATGATTGAATATTGAAAAATTGTTCAATTATTTACTAACAATTCTACTTTCTCTATCAAACCGATCATTTCCCAAATCATTCAAAACCTTCCTAAACTGATCCTATTCGATCCTTAACCGATCCTATTTCATCCTAAACCATTCCAAACCTTCCTAAACCAATCCTGTTCGATCCTAAACTGATCCTATTTGATCCTAAACCATTCCAAACCTTCCTAAATCAATTCAAACCTATCATATTCTATTCCTAATCACTTACAAAATTTTGTGGATGAATTCTGACCATTCTGTGGCATTGTCCAACATGATCGATGCCTAATCAACCTAATTTCAAACCAATCAATCAAACCCTATTTCAATCTAATCAATCTTATCATCATTTTAGGAGCATTGTACAAGACCATCGATGCTTCATACCTTTCAATCAACCATTTGATAACATTGTCAAAGATCATCGGTGTTATCGTTATCAATCTATCAATATCAATTCAATAGTGTTGTTCATTATTGTCAATACTATTTTTGATTATCATTTTGGGAACATTGTCAAAGTTCATCAATATTTCCCCATTTCAATTTCAGTCTTACGATGCCATCAAAGTTCACTGGCACTTTTCAATCACTTCTAATCATCATTGTCGAGGCGCATTTTAAAAGATCATCAATGCCTCATGATTTCCCAAACTATTCCAGAACCCTCGAAATTAACCCTAATTCTTATCAACATTATAAAAATCATTTCAATTCAACATCAACACCTTCGATTCGACCTATAACCCACTAATTTCCCCCTTTGGATGAATAACCCATAGTTTATTCTAAGTTCTAATTGGATAAATAAATAAACTTTATTTATTCCCCCTTTCCCTAAGTCTCAATAATTAATTTTTTTTTATTAATTAATTAGCTAATTTCAATTTATGAGATTTTATAATTTCATAAATCTAATTTGGATTTATGAGGAATATTGATTTATTAATTGAATCAATATCCTCCTAATCTCACCTAATTTCCATATCCCTTAATTGAGAATTCACGTCCCTATTAAGGTTCTTCTACAAAATCTTCAATATCCTCTAATATCTCCTCAATATCTCTTCCCCATTTCATGCTTCCAAGCATCTCACCAACCAAAATCTACATTTATGAAAGGATTTTGTGCAATCTCACCAAATTGTATCTCATTTTCTATAAAATGGGTGCAATTCTCTCATTCAAGGTTGAACCACATGATTTTGAGAAAACCTCAAGATCACTAACTTCTAGTATTCTCATTAGAAAAATAGGCTTCTTGTGCAAAGTGTGTGTGCAAAAAGAAACATTAATCTCATTATGGAGAAGAAATAAGGCTATTAGAACTACATTTGAAGGGAGTTTTTTTGTGTTATCTTGCATATGTTTTAACTCTTGTTTCAAATGGTTTTAATGTTAGATTAGTTAGGGTAGCATATTGTTAGGGTTTTTGGTTACCTAAATATGCTTTCTAATCACTTTTCTGGTCTTACATACACCTTTCCCAAAAGAACCAGGGTAAAAGTACAATTGTGTGTCGCAGTAAAGGACATTTTAGAAGGGTCTAGCCAGACCCTTTCCGGCCGGAATAGGTCTGTCCGGAATGGGTCCGGCTGGACCCTTGTGGCACTTTTTAGGCGCCATGTGGCGCAAGGGGTCCGGCCGGACCCCCCAAATTTAATAAAAGGGCAAAAAAAAGCCCGCGCACGTCATTTGCATTCAGCAGGTGGGGGCTTAGAAGAGAGCTACAGGGGTATTCCGGCCGGAAGGGGTAAGTACATTTTTTATTTTTTAATTTTAATGTTTTTCAATGTTTTGTTTTAGTTGTTTTTGTTTATTTAGTATTAAATAATTGTTTTTTAATTTAAAATCCATGTTTAATTGTTTTTTTTGGTTTAATTAATAGAAAATAGTTGTAATTTATAAGAAATATTTTAATTTAATAGTTATTTTTGTTTATATTTAATATTTTTTTTTTATCGTAGAAATAAAATAATATGATTTTATATAAAATGATATAAGTAATTAATATAATCTTTTTTTTTCAGTTAATTAAATGTGTTAGTTATTTAATTAATTTAAATTTTTTTAGA
>MU226537.1:89671-100502 GCA_018584345.1 Thuja plicata
TGCCTACATGGTTTCTTTTGCAAAATTTTCCCTATGAGTTTAATGATTTTCAAATTTTAAAAGAGATTACGAGCTACTTTGGTACTTGCGTTAGGACTGATAGATCCCTGATAGAGAACTCATTAATAGTAAAGAATTGTGTTCTGATTTCAAAATCCACAATTGTACCCAATACGAGTAATATTGATTCTCCATTAAAATGTTGGCGTCATCCTATTATCAAGGATATTAAATCTTCTAGTCAAGCAATTATTATGATTGATACAGAGTTGTTCATAAAGTTATTAAATTCACTCTAAGGATTTCTTATGATATTCATAAGTATCAACTCTTGGTAAACCCTAATTCAACCTCTCTCTTATCCAATTTTAAGCCTCATGTTGTTCCTCAGTATGTTGCTAATTCAAAACCTACTACTCATCTTCTATATCCTACTTCTCTTTAGTCCATTACAGTCCCTGCATCAACATATTCCCCCACATTGACTTTTGTTGTTGTCCCTCCTCCCTCATTCATTATTTCTTCTCCCCCATACACCTCTGCTTTGCCTAAAGTTTATTTGACTACAACTATGTCCCCTTTCCAGAAGGATTCTCTTCCCCATAGTCTCTCTTTCAGGCTTCATACCCCCCGACTGTCCAATTATGATGCAGTAGGCTGATAATCCTTTCCTTATTAAACCATCCAATCAATTGGTTTCTCACGTACAAGATATTGATTCTAAAGCTAATGTGGTATTGGATGATAATATTACTGATTCATTTATTGAAATATTTGATGCTTTCCTCTCCTGGTTGCAATGTAAAGGAGAATTTTGAAATTTGGTTAATCCATATGACCTTCTTTCTCATGATCTAGATTCATCTCTCCATAAGGTTCCAGTCCGTTTTTCTTCATATTTACTTGGAAAGGTTGTCGAGAAGGTTATGTCCCCCTACTCCATTTTTCAATAATCTTCACAAATGACATCTCCTAGGTCTTCTTCCAAGCCAAAAGGAGGCTTTCATTTCAAGTCAAGATACAGAATGAGATTGATTCAGGTATCCAAGCAAAGTTACCCTATACTTTGATTCATGGTAAAAAGGGTAAGAAGAAACCATCTCTTAGCATCCTACCACTAGGGATTCTCATACTAAAAGGAGCCTCTAGACCAAGTACAATGTCGGTGTCACTTCAAAAATGTAAAAGACAACGAAGGGGGGAAGTGGCTCTTCCCCTCTAGACCATTGCAGATTATTTCATGGAATATTAGGGGCTTAAATGACCCTAACAATAAATAGGTCATTAAGAGCCAATTGATAAAATTTATGTTAGATGTTACACTCATTCATGAAACAAAACTATCTGATCAAGCTGCTTCACCTCTCTTTTCAACATGGAAGTTGGGGAATTTCTAGTGTTCCTCTTCTGATAGCTCCTCGAGAGGCCTAGCTGTTCTTTGGGAGCCCAATAAGTTTTTTGTGGAACCCATTTCAAAGGGTAAACATTGGAAGCTTTATTTAGATCACAATTGTTGTTCAAATATGTCTGTATGGTTTTTTAATATTTATAGTCCCATGACTATTCTTGAGAAAAGTAAACTATAGGGTCTTCTTTGAGATTTGATTGGGTTATTGCATGAGGAACTACTAATTTTGGGTGGGGAATTCAATGCGGTTTTATGTAACGATGAGAAGATTGTGGTGATTTTTACTTAGCCAAAGGTGATGATGGATTTTACTTAGTTTATTTATAACATTAAATTAATTGATGCCTAATAAAAAATGGGTAGATTACCATGGACTAACCATAGACCATACTTTTCCATATTGCAGAATGAATTGATTGATTTCTCCTCTCTGGCCATTGGTTGAACATTGATAAGGATTATTATTCTTCTATTTTTTCATTCACGAGCTCTAACCACTTCCCTATTTTATTGGAAATCATTGAAACTTCCTCTCACCACAAAGTCTCGTATAAATTTTAACCAATATGGTTCAGGGATCCTTCCTTTCTCACTCTCCTCAGATCTCAGTTGGAGAAATCCCCTTTCTTGGAAAGAACCCATCTATATAGACTAGTTAAATGCGTACAAATTTTAAAGGTTAAAATTAAGGATTGGAACATTATTCATTTTTAAAATATTTTTCATCAATATCTGAGCTGAACATTTTGATTGATTACATTTTTAGTCATGGGATGGACTCTCATGGCTTTGTTCAAGATAAAGAACTTAGAAGTGCACTAGAAGAAGTTATTTCAAGAAAAGAGATATATTGGAAACAAAAGTTTTGTGAAACTTGGCTTGATGATGTGGATAAAAATACCATATTTTTCATGACTCTACCAAAATGAAAATATTGAGAAATAAGATTATTAGTATTGATTCCTCTTCCGGTGTGATTGAAGATGAAAATAATATTGCTACAGATGGTACCTCCTTGCTCAACACTCTTCTCACCAAAGAACAAGCTCAGACCATTGATTCTTTTGTGGACTCAATTCCATCATGTGTGTCCCAAGCTCATAATTTGATAGTGATGGCACATTTTAATTTATAGGTACTTAAAGAAGTTGTCTTTGTCATGGCCCTAGATAAAGCATCTGGGCTTGATGGGTTCACACTTATGTTCTTTTTTAAATTTTGGGATTTTCTAGGTTCTAAAATCTTATTGGAATTAGAAGAAGCAAGAATTAGTAAAACAAAGTTAAAAGAATTAAATAGTATCTGTATTATATTAATTCCTTAAAAAGATGATCCTAGGACTTTTACAGATTTATGTCCTATATCCGTATGTAATTCACTGTATAAGATTTTTACAAAGGCGATATCCATCTGTTTGGCTAAGATTCTCCCCAAAATTATATCTAAGAAACAATGTGGCTTTGTTCTCGGGAGAGA
Organism: Thuja plicata; assembly: GCA_018584345.1. Taxonomy (NCBI): domain Eukaryota; kingdom Viridiplantae; phylum Streptophyta; class Pinopsida; order Cupressales; family Cupressaceae; genus Thuja; species Thuja plicata. The sequence goes on from MU226537.1 coordinate 92,556, forward strand.
AACCCCATAGGGTTCTATAATTTCTCATGATATTTTGCATTCGGTATCCTTATAATATAAACCATCAATTATTTTAAAATTGGATATGATGAAGGCTTATGTTCAGGTTGATTGGGATTTTTTAATAAAAGTTCTATTTGGATTTGGTTTTCACGCTAATTGGGTTAAGTGGATATATTCATGTATCTCATTACCCACATACTCTATGATTATTAATGGATCTCTGAGGGGTTTCTCAGGGAGATCCTTTAACTCTCTTTCTCTTTATACTAATGGATCAAGGGATCAATAGGGCTATTTGTCATGATAAAACCATTGGTTCTTCAAAGGGCATCAAGATTTATGTTGAGGGTTATTCTTACACACATAATTTATTTTCTGATGACATGCTCCTTTTTAGACAACCCCTCATGTCTAAATTCCAAATCGTTAAGGAGATTATTGATAATTACTCCCTAGCTTCTAGAAAATTTGTTAATCTTGCTAAGTCCAAAATCTTCTTCCTTAGTGTCTCCGCTTTGGTAAAACATAGATTAGTCTTCTTTTGGGGTTTTTCATTGGGATAATTTCCTTGTCCCTATCTAGGGACACCCTTCTACACTGGGTCTAAGAACCACACATTTTTGGACAAAGTGATCTCATCTATTTCTCAAAATATCTTGTCTTGGAAACATAAATGGTTTACTTTAGTGTTGAAGATACTTATGATTAAGATAGATTTAAATGTCATTCCTATATAGTTGGTCTATGTTCTAAATATGCCGAAGTGCTCCATACAGGAACGTCAGTCTATCTTAAGAGATTTCCTTTGGGAAGAAAATATCTCTCAAAAAAAGAAGATGTCATTGTTGGCTTGGCATAAGGTATGTCAAATTAAATCTTTCCAAGGTGCTGCTATTAGAGACCTTACTATTCAAAATAAATCTTTAGGTGCTAAAATTTGTTAAAATTTTATCACAACCCTCAATTGCAATGGGTCAAGCTTATGAGGGCTAAATACATAGATTCCCCTGACCAGAGGATAATCTTTACTACTTTTTCTCTCCCTCATGGATCTGCAATGTGGAATTTTTTACGGTCTTGTAGGGAGCTGCTCCTTCATTCTTTATCTTGGCTTGTTCACAATAGAGCTAAGGCTTTCTTTTGGGATGATTCTTGGAACGGACATAAACCCTTGTGTCAAATCCAAGATTGGGATCCTTTGGATTCTCAATTAAAAATTTCTTGGGGAGATAAAGTATGTCATTATTTTAATGTGGTTAATGGATCTGCTTGCTGCAATGACATGTCCCAATTTTTTGATTCTACGAGGCTGGTAATAGATGTCCATAGGGAATTTAGTTCATGTGTTAATGTATCATCCTCACAAGAGGGTGCACTTATTTGGCTTCGATCCCCTTCAGGATAATATTTTGTTAAGTTTGGATATGAATCTAGCTTCGGCACTACTCATTATGATTATTAGCTCTCTAGATTGTTATGGGGGGAAGCGTGTCTTCTTAAGGCTGGTATCTTTGAATGGCTAGATATTTAGGATAGACTGTTCACTGGTGACAGAATGGATAGGTTGGAAATTATAGTTGTCTTCCCTTGCACCCTATTAGATATTTTTCTTCTTAATCCTTGTATGCCTATTGCTCAGGCATATCCCTCTCTAAACCTATGCACTGATTCAACAAGGAGAAGAAATAACATTTGACAAGGTCCCAAAAACTTCTACACTTTGAGCTCCAAAAACTCAAGTGGGAACTACCTATCTTCTGCCTTCAATATTCAATAACTTCACAAGCATGGAAGAATGGTTGATGTAGTATAAAAATGTAAATGGTATCACATTTTGTAAAATTGCATGAGAACCACAAATCTAACATATCACACCAGTTCCTAGGATCTAGTGGGTATGGAGTCACTCTAAATGAAAAGATTCCTAATAACAAAATACATCAATGTAAAACCTGCAATTGATCACTAAACTTGACTATGCCTTACATACTCAATTCACACTTCATAGAAGCCGATGTAATTATCCAATTAAATTTAGTTCTATACTCACTGAAACTACTTTAACGATGTTTAATTCTCTCTGAAAGAAACACTAAACCAATTAGACCCTCTACCTTACAGAGTGATGGATTAAAATTTCCTTAACACCTAACCCAAATGAATACAAGAAATTGAAACAAAGACATTACAATTAAATCACAATTCAGAGATTACAGGAAGTTACAGACATATGTCATTACTAAAATATCTAATAAATAAAGATTCAGAGCCAAAAGGACCACTTATAGTCTTAATTTAACATGCAGAGCTTACAAGCCTTCTTGTGGCATAAAATTACCATCCTTTCAAATGAACTCAAAAACCTTAGATATACCAAAATGATCCCATGAGTTTGGATCAACTTAGGGAAAAATAAAACCCTAAAACACAACTACCACAACTTGGGATATAGACCAACATTAATGCAGAAATAGACAGTGAAGCAACAATGGTTAGAACATTGCAGAATTAGATCAAAACTGTAAGTTGCCACCAAAAAAAATTTATGAAGCCCAAAATATCAGAACATCTATCACTTAGGCACCTTATGGCCTCATAAATGCAATTTAGACAATCAGATTCACCCATTTTATCCTTCAGTGACATAGAAGAGCACCGCCATAGCCAAACCCTGAGAAAACCATTTTAAATATTTTAAAATCTAACTCAGCAGTCACAGGTGGCGTGAAATTCTCAGTCGATGACGCAATTTTGAAACTTTAGCAACTTTAAAACACTAGTGTAGATCTTCTTTAAGGTACCTGAGCTCCAAAAATCTCATCGAACATGTGGCACTCTCTCACGATGCCTCAAAAAATGATCTTCAATCACCTTTTCATTGAGGATGCATGCCCACCGTTAGATCAAAAGAGATATGCACTACCTTTATCTTTTCCCTGACTTCAAAATTGCTGGTCCCACTAACCTCCATGTGGAAAAATACTAGTGGCTATGACATATCCCTATTCCTTCCTGACCTGCACTTACTGGCCCTAGACACATGTCACATAGCTATGATGCCTTAAATATTATCGATCACTCATCTTTCTTTTGAGGCTTCACATTGACCATTAGATCTAATCTTACATAAATGCAATTTAGCCTCACTCATCTACGGCCCCACAATCACTGGAGGACATGTTTCCACACATCACAGTGCCTTCAAGGTTAAAAACCTGCATCTTTACAACCAAGGAAAAGTGCCCACCATCAGATCAACATTAACCTATGGCCTTTTTATCTTTACTTGAAACCCAGGAACATGACCTCAGAAATGCCAGACATCGAGCAGGCAGATTGCCTCAAAGGGTAAATGAACATCATCTTTGCAATGAAGGGAAAGCGCCCGCCATAGATCTTCCTTTGATCTATCATAACTCTCCTAAACCTACCTTTAACTTGGATCGTCTCAATCCTTCATATCTCTAGATCTCTAGATCCTCGACTTAACTATGGTCTAATTACAAGATTAAGAGATAAAGGATATCTCTAAATCTCTAAATGTTTGTCTTGACCCTTTGTTTATTTGTAGATTGAGAGAAATCCACTGATCTTTCCTATCACAAGGACACATTTCACTATCTCAGCCTTATATCTCTAAATCATTGAGTCCCTTTCTTGACTTTGACTTTATCTGGTGATTCAGTGACAACCCTAGATCTCAGTCTTGATATACGACAAATGCGTGATATCAGTAGAGATTCGAGCCTAACTCAGGTCTGTTCTGATATTAAAAGATAAAGAAAATCTTTGAATCTCCAAATGAAAGACTTAACCCTAGTTTAGATCATAAGATCCCATGACAAAGAATATCTTTGCATCTTCAAATACTTAACTTAAATAGAATTAACTCATGAGATCTAGCAAGAGCCACCCAATCAGATCTGCATCAATCATCCTCATTGAGTCTCCAGATCTTTTCCCACTTAACCACATCATTACGAGATCAGGAGATAACATAAAATTTCAAGCACCAACCTTGTCGCCAGATTGAAAGATGTTAAACACTTAACTATCAACATTATGAGACTTAGAGATAACTGTCACACCAAGTCTCCAAACCATAAAAAATATTTGATCTCAATTGCGAGATCAAGAGACAAGGCTTAGGAAATAATAAAGTACATGGATCTAGGTGATTTAAGTGACTCAATAAAGTAACTTCATTTTATAACGTGAGCCATAAACCTAGGGTTTTCACCAAAATGCACCAAGGGCTACAAAACACTGAAACTAGGGTATAAGGATAAGGCAAGATTTTAGCAATATTTATACCATTTGAGCCAAGATTTAACAATAACTTTTAGTCCTAACATACCCTTTGTGGATACTTTATAGAATCAAAAAATCACTTGTTTTTCATTGTCCTTTTGCATTGGAGTGTTTCAATTGGTTGTTTGGAAAATTGGGTTGGAATTCAGCTATGGGACCCAATCTATGCGATCACTTTTGAGGTTGGCCTTCCTTACCAAGATCCTCCACTTTTTCATGTCTTCAGGATATTTTCCCTTCCTTCCTCATATGGAACATTTTCCTCAAATGTAATGAAAGAATATTCAGAAAGAAACATTCTTCATTGGCTGACATTTTATATAAGACCGAGAAGTACATTTATGAGGTTATGTCATCTTATCATAATAGAAACCTTCATTCATCCAAATTCTTTTCCAAGTTGGATTTCCTTATCCAAGTAAACTCACCCAGACTCCAATCACTACCCCCTCATGGTTGTCAGCCCAACATAGGTTCCTTTAATTATAGAGCACATATTACATGTTCTCCTCCCCCAATTGATTTTCACAAATTAAATTTTCACGGAGCTTCAAGGGGTAACCCTAGTATCGTTGCTGCTAGCAAAATCATTAGAAATTCTAATGGTAAAGTAATTAAAGTAGTTTCTAAGAAATTACCTCCTTACAAAAATAATGTGGGATAATTAGAGGCTCTTATTTTATGCCTCTCACATGCACACCTTTTGAACATTTATAATTTTATAATTGGAGGGGATTCTATGGCTTTTTACAATATTATTATGAAGAAAAAATATTCCCTATGGAAGTTATAGTACAGGCTTCATACCATATTAACCTAGTTACAATTCTTTGAAAATTTTGTAGTTATACATTGTTATAGAGAGGCTAACTAGGCTGCGATGTTTTGGCTATCAAAGCAATTGATGAGGGTCCCGCTTTGCAAGAGGTGTAGGAACAATTAATCTCACATTTGGTATAATTGTCCTTACAATCATCATTGTGGGTGAGTTTAGCCTATATTATTATTCATATTCACTCTAATGGGGGTGAGGCTGTAATCCTTTTTATTTTATGGCTATAAACCATATCTCTCCAATTTCAGTTTTTAAGTTCATTGCATGGAATTAGACCTCCAGTGCTTTTTGCTAAGAGATCCATATTACTATGCCTTCATCTGGTTTGGTAATTCTATTCCATGTTTAAAATAGCTCACAAAATTTTGGAAAATAAATTCTTGGCTTTATGCACAGTTGAGCAGTATTCCTCATATTAATTATGATGTATTGCACCTTTCATTTGGTCTAATTCATGATTAGGGATATGGGGATATCTATTGTTGATTGGTCATCATTGTATTTGATGGAACTATGTACAGATTTATACCATGGATTTTTAATCTTTGTCGCTATCATTATTTCATTATCACAATGTATAGAATTCAACTCCCTCATCAACAATGGGTGGATAAGAATGATTTTGCATATGATTCTACTAATTTAGGAACGGTTTTCAACTTATCATGTGCACATATTGAAGTAGAAGTTTGCACTTTTTTGGGTATTGATTAGTTGTCAAAGAATGCCTCTGCCCTACCTAGAGAGATTGTTTCTCATTTTTTAACAGTCTTGATGGATTTATCTCAAGACTCGCAAATTTTTTTTGATATTTCACATAAGGTTATGGTTGAAGGAACTTATGATAATGAATTATTGCTTTCACTATTGCATACTTAGAAGCTTTATTATGGATTCTTCCCAATGGTAGGGCTAACCTATTTTAAGGATTTTATGTTACATATTGGATATTGAGATGTCTTTCTTGTTATTAAGTATTCCTTTTAGGATGGAGGTCTTGCTTATCTTACACAAGAATATGCCCAACATATAAGCACTACCTACCCTCTTATTTCTTATCCCTTTCTGGATGACAACCTCGCTATTCACACTATTATTATGCATGTGGATGGATGCATTAGTGATGATATTTTTCTAGTTCCACCACTTTAGCTTGTCGCACCGGCTCTAGTGGACTAGCTTCCGCTATTGAGGGATGACTTTTCTTTTGATGACGTTGCGAGCGAGCTTCCCACCGATCTCTAGCTGGACTCTTTATCTTCCTCGGTTCTTACTTCTTATACTTCCCCTTCTTTTTCCTCTTCCTTTGTCTCTGTAGTTGTACATTTAGGTAACATTGGGTATCTCTCATTGTATTAGTTGAGGTATTTTTTTGGTTTATCAGTTTGAGTGTTTGACTCCTTTTTGTAATGGGATTATTGTTCTCTGCTTTGGGTTTGGGAATGGTTTTTTGGGTCCATGATCGTCATTGTCCAATATTTTTTCTGAGTTAGGTAGGTTAGGCGATTAGTTTGTCCAAAATTTTGTTACACGAGGGACAACCAAGGGTTTTGTTCCTCGTTCTTTCCTACCAGTTTGCAAGCTTGAACCAGGCAAATGTAATTAATTTTTAACTATGAATAAAATTATTTCGTGGCTTAGATACTTTACCAAAAAAAATCAAATGATTAACATTTCTTTGAAAAATATTATAATTACATATTAAAAACTAAAATGCTATATTTCTTCTTTTATTTCTTAGAAAATTTTAAAATTAGAATAAAATTTAAAAGAATTTATAAATACAAAGTGAGTTCACATGAAATCCGAAGCAATATTTAATTTACATTGAAATCAAATGAAAATACAAATATTAATAGAGAATTTTTATATAAAATAATCATTTAGTTATTTTTCACTTATTCTACACTTTCATCGAATATGCTCTATTGGTCTTGTAAACTACAACACGGCCTTTTGCGCACAATAGGCTCCAAACAAGGCAAACAATCGACGCTATTGCAAGCGACGTGGAAACCAATGTGGTTTCGATCCTCTCAAAGACTTTCAAACGACTTCAGCGACGTTCATCACAGTGGCATCCGTTGGGCTAGCCGCCCGGTTCCGGCTTTGTGGCGACTAATTGAGGAGTCAAATCTATAAATGGCCCTGCCCTTGTACTACATTCCATCCATGTTTAGGAGCAAAATACTTTCTTTTCATTGAAGAAAGTATTGTAGACAGAGCTCAATGGCACTCAAATATATGGTTTCTCTCATAACGCTGGCTTTTGTATTATCAATAATTACTGTGTCGGACAACGTCAATGCTCAACAACCAGTCGCTATTACAGTGGGTGATGAGATCGGATGGACAATTGGCTTTGACTACCAGGCTTGGGCACAGAACAAACAATTCTTTGTTGGAAACATCCTCCGTATTTTCATTTTCCTCTAACTTCATTATTATACATAACCATACATCTCTCTATTTTTTGAAATTAAGTTATTGAGTCTAAATTTGAATGGACGGTATGATGATTTGGTGGTGGTCACAGTGTTCAACTATCTTCCGGAGTATCACATCGTGATAATGGCGGCAAACGCCTCGGCATTAGAAAACTGCTTACAAGAGCAAAATTTGGGAATTTTTGAAAGCGGTAACGACGATATATTTTTGACAGCCCCTGGGGATATGTGGTTTTTCTGCGGAAATTGGGAACACTGCGAAATGGGTCAGAAGCTCAAAATAACAGTTACTGAATGGAGTCCACCTGCACCTGCACCAGCAGCATAATCGTCACGATGGAATGGAGTGTT
>MU226537.1:142616-155630 GCA_018584345.1 Thuja plicata
GTCAAATGTGGAGGAGAGATTAAAACAATGATAATGCTAGACCAATCACTACTATTGGTGACACCTCATCCAATGGATCAGGTGATTCCACCACCCCCACCTAAGCAATACAAGTATGTATGGAACTACACTCTACAAAGCTATATTTTACAATAGTTCCTATATTCATTGAGAATATGCCAAATTAGCATGAATGAAGATACACTATGGTATTGCATGTTATGTTTTATGAATCTAGTCTAGTCGGTCAATATGAACCAAGCATAAACTAGATGTCGGTGTACATGAGAAACAACTAAGTTAACACAATATACCAAGAATCGTCGGTAAACATGTGGAAGAGAACCAAATTGACACCTTGTACCGAGTATAGTATACTCACCGAGATGAAGAATTTGGTGTATTAACCGAGCATCTATGTTTTGTCAACTGAGTGGTAAGTGAAGCATTTAATGCATCACTTAGTGCATATTTTCTATAAAAAGGACAACATGAAATCATTCACTCATCCAATGATAAAGAGAAAATTCCTAAGTGAATAAGAGCGATTCAGAGTGACAATATTGCAGAGCGATTCATAGTGCATTCAAAGCTACTCCAATAGATTTCAAGCATTCACAACAAATATCCAGTGAGAATCTAAGACTTATCAAGCTAACAAGTTATTTTGAAGAACCATAATTTAATGAACAATGGAAACCACTTCCCAAACCTAAAAGATCAAGATGGAAAAGGAAAAGAAGGCCATTCTTATCCAGAAATCAACCTATAAAGAACCAAGCTACAAGTTTCACCATAAGGTTGCTGCTCAACCCTATGATAAGGGAACATTTTTGAGTATCCCACCTAGGGTTTTAATGGTCAAATAAATATGTGCATACATCCACTGCAATATTGCAGAGATTGAAGACTTTGAGCTTGAGAAAACTTGTCAAAAGCTATGCAAGGACGATAACCTAAATGACGAATACAAGCACATTGAAGTGAAAAGGTTAAACAAAGCCCTAATATTCTCAAAAGACTTCAAGATAGAATGGATTTGTATTGTTCTTAGTCAAGTGCATAACAAAAATATGTGGTTAGATGAACCAAATACAATCAAAAGGTATGTGATTTACGCAGTAACTGGTTACCCAATAACTGAGAAGGCAAAAGCCATAAGATAGCTTGGATGCCCCGAGGTTGAAAACATAACTAGAACCAAATGGGATGGAAGAGGTATGAAATTCAATTCAATCACCGACCATGAAATGAAATTTGGTGCATATGTGATTGGATAAAATATCTTTCAAGAAAGAATAATGAATAGCGTTGCTTGTGGAGCAGTCGACACTACATACAAGATAGTAAAGAAAGGTGTGCAACTTAACTTAGTCGAGCTACTACTGAAACATATGGAAGAAAACATGACAATAATTAGGTTAGCCTGATCTAATACATGTAATTTTGGTTTACTATTGATGTCTACATTCCCTTACTTCCAGAATTTATTTCTTTCCGTCGATAATGTCACTTGGGACACCAACTGACCTATCAAATCATAGATTAGTAATTACATTAACTCACTAGGAGATAATTTTATTCCACTATTGGATGCATACTTTGCTACATTTAAGAATAGCATACAAAAGAGGATGAGAATCCCTCCATAGTTAGTTGAACAATACAAGGATGAGATATTCTTTGTAGTTGACACTGACACTACACTCATCAAATCTACCAACCCAAGAAAAAAATGGTTACCACCATTGGATAAAGAAATTGATATAGATCTGGCTACAAGAGCTATTGAAGCCCTAATGAATGAACCAGTTGAGAAATATTTAAGAAGATCTGGCACATATGAGGAAGCCAAGTGAAGAACAAAGACTGGTTTAGTAGTCAAGAAGATAGGAAAGAAGAAAACACAAATTGTGAAAACACTTAAGAAGAAACTCTTGGTAAGTGATGAAGAGTTGGAACAATCAACAGATATCACTAAGGAACAGACACCCATCGATGAAAGCAAAGAGTTAAGTGATTATGAGTCTACACAATCAGATGTAGAGCCACCAAAGACCAAGAAAACAAAAGTTACAAATGTAACAGCTACATCTAGGACAAGAAGTAAAACAACTAAGGAAGACTCAGCACTATTAAAGAAAGGCATAGTAAAAACATATCATAAAAGAAAAGCCTCAACCGAGAAACCAGCACCGAGGAAACAGAAGAGCTATGTGAGTGGAAGAGAAGACAAGGAGGATACTGAAATAGAAGAAAGAGAACAAAGGATCCAAGAAGAAAAGGCCAAAATACCAAAGACAATTGATGAAATTGCAGAGTCAATCATCAACACAGGTAGTACACAACATCATAAAATTAGACAATGAGGAAATGTCTACCAAGAATCAAGAGAAAATAGAAGAAGCAATCATTAAGAAAATGATTTCTTACAAATATGTGCCTATACAATTCAGCAATAAGATTCTAGAGGAGCTACACGACAAGATATCAGCTAGATGGACATATGCATTGCACACATAGAAACAAATGAGGGAGAAATTTGTAGTGGAAAGGACAGTGGAAAGGTGGACAAGGTTTCAAGTTAAGAAAATGTTGAAGTAGATATGTCTACAACTAACCAATACGTACTAACCGAGCAACCTAGCCAAGGCACCACACCTTTAAAGAAATCAATGATAGAAATTGAGCAACAAAAGTCTCTTTCTATGATACTTCATTCTCTTGCTGTCAGTAACATTCAGAAAAAGAAGAAGAGCAAGAAAATTAAAGCCCTTATCACACTAGATGAGATCATATACATACCTGATTGTAATCCAAGAACACTTGATCCCAAGTAACTGAAAAGGTATGTGGAGCTATGAAAATAAAAAATCAATATGGGACAAGGTCAAAAAGGAACACAAAATCTCCCAATTCCTTGAACAAACAAATGAGATTATATTGTAAATAGTTCTTGACGCCACGATTGATCAAAATGGACCCATCATTGATCAACTTGCAGTTCTGACTGTGGAAATCAACACTGAGAATGTAGACACTGAGAAGGTCATTGAGGAACAAGCAGAAGAGAAGTATCACTACAAACTCACAGAGAAAATCAACCAAGAAGTGGTAGAGAATAAGGTGAAACTTTTTGAACTGGAAGCTATATTAGAACCTGTTATTTCAGAAGTGCTTACGTTAGTTTAAAAGTTGTGCACTCTACAACACTTGAAAAAAGAGCATGATGAATAGATAGATAAGTTAAATCAGGATCTAAAAGCTAGTACACAAAGTCTTTCAACTAATCCAAATGCAAGATGAAAATCTTGTTGAATCCAAATGGTTAAGACTTGAACTACAAAGGCAAAAAGTAGAATTAGAGATGAAGTAACCAAGCTACAAGCCATGTTACTACTGAATCTTACATTGTTGATAACTTACATGACTATGAAAAATAATCTAATTTCCACCCCATAGATATTAGTAGCAGAGAGAATCTATGACATGCACGCTCAAATCACTTTGGAGAAAATGACCCTAGAACCCCTAAAGCAGAAATGGGAAAATATGATGGTAGTCATTCAACAATCTCATTCACACATACTTGACAATATGTAAGTTTTAAATCTTTTTCATTACTTTAAAAAAAGGGGGAAACATGTACATGTATACATTGTATCTACATACCAAGGTATGCATATAGGGGAAGTCATTGTAAAAGTACAACACTTGGTATATATAATGTACATATTAGTTTTTGATACTAATGCCAAAGGGGGAGATTGATAATCCATAAAGGATCAGAAGTTGTCAATAGTATACAAAAAGATAGTTTTGGTCAGTCAGTCATGATCACCAAGCAACCACACTCACCGAGCGACAACAGTCATTGAGCATAGTGTTCACCGAGCGCAGTGGTCACTGAAATGTTTGGAACACTGAGCAATATATCAATTGAGCACTAGTCTATAGAGAGGAAACCGAGCACCAGTCTACAGAGAAACAACTAAGCACCAGTACACATAGACATCACCGAGCACCAGTCTACATCAAGAGACAACATTTCACTAGAAAAAGAGGATGTGAACAATAGGTCAGCTAAAGCACTTTAATCTTTAAAATATCTTTTTACTTAGATGGATAACCATTTCCTGTGAATCAATAAAAGAGCTAATTATAATTAGTTAACTAATTGTAATCATGCAAACTAGGAGATCAAGGTCAAATTGTAAACCTTTGATCTTAGAGTTTTTCAAGAAAAGTATGAAACCTAATTAGGTAAAAATCTTGTATATATAGATGTATTAGTGAATCAATAATGATATTATTATAGCCTCCAAGGACATCTATGGATCAGACATAGGTTTTCATGCACAAAGATAGATAAAGGAGAATTCATTTTATCAATAACTACATACAAGGATACTGAGCATTACAAAGGTATTATCCATCATAATAGGTGATATGTATTTTGTGAACTTAACGGATCTATAATCAGAAATATAAGATTGTAGCAATCAGGTCATATATTTTTTTACTCTCTAACAATTTTAGCAAACAACAAAATCATTTAAGATGGTAGACTTAACATTATTATATATAAATCTCTTAACCGATTGCAAACATACATTGTTTTGCTGAAATATCTTAACTGAGTAGAATTAATAAGTTTGACATGTTACTCCTAACAGGGTAAGATCATTACAAGTAACCACAACTTGTAGCCCTAATAGACACCTTCCATTCTGCAGATAGTGAAGCTTTGTGGGTTTCATCCCCACCATAGATTTTACCTTCTAACAAGGGTTTCTGTGTTATCAAATACTTGTGTCATGAGTAAATGAGTTTCATGAATGTTTCAATATTTGTTTACATGTATTTACATTTATGCTATAATATTACATACATGAAGTAGAAAAGCTACAATGGTCGGTTATGCAAGTAATGAGTACTAAGGTTAATTAGTAAAAGTTTTTAAGGGTACTGATTCACCCCTCCCATCTCAGTACACACCCTTCCGTTATTCCAACACTTATTATACCTTCAATTTTTATTCCAGAATCCAGATCCTTCATGCATTTCCTTCCATTATCTGATAGTCCAATGACTGTAAACATGATTTCCTTTTTTATCGCATGTTTTCTATCTCCTTTCAACCATATGTAGTGTCTATGTATTCTACACAATAAAGATTTAAACTATTCAAGTTCAAAATTCTTAGGTATGTGCACGATATGTGTCAGTGTTTTTGTTTCAAGATGTCCATACTCTTCATTCAACATTTCATTCTCTTTATATAGTTCCTTATAGGTTGTACTTATATTTTCATCTCTGATCTCACTTTTCTTGATTTGAATATAAGCTCTAACATCTTCTTTTAATATAACTCCACTTGGTGTCCACAAAAATGCTCCAGCTCCATTCATTTCAATTCCTTTCAGTGAACTTAATTGATATTCAGGTTCCTTTTCCTATGATCTATCTACTAATGCAATCTTCTCATCCATAATGAATTTTATACAATTATCAAGAATTTTCAATCGTCTAGGATTTACTTCTCAATTAACTCAGTAAGAAAACCTTTCTGTAAGATGAATTTGCAATGTTCTCTCAAGATCTTTTTTGCAATGATTTTTTCAGAATATAACTTTCATAAGATAAGTTTTGTTTATATATAGAGGCAAGGTGTCCAATGTGTAATTTTACTAAAACATTTGTTACAGGTCGACAATGTACCTTTTTACTAATAATAACATGGATTCATCGATAATAATATCATACTAATACTTTTCAACTTTACTAAATAATTATTGTATCTATTTATGCTATTTGATTCAAGGGAATAATTGATAATTCTAATGAAGTTTTGGGTCCCTAAGAAATTACTTACTTTCTTGGTTGATGGTTAAATTCCCTTCTCCATTTGAATAAGGATCTTCCATTGATTTTTTGTTAACTTCCTTCTTTACTCATATCTTCCTCATTTCCTCTTTCACTTTTTCTTGATTTACAGTTCTTTTTCCTCTAGTATTTTTGTCATTTTAAGTAGAAAACTAATATCTGTAGTTGTAGGCGGAATGACTAAAAATTGAGAAAATATAACATGCTAGTGAAAATGGTCTCCAAGGTTCACTTCTTACCTCATTATTTCCTTTTCTGCATTTTGATGTTAAATGTCCTAATTTTGCACATCTAAAACATGTAACTGAATTGTTCGCACTCTTCTCTGATAGTGTACCATTTTCCTCATTTTCTATGTTTTGGTTCTGCATTCTTCATCTTCATATCCATAGTAATTACATTTGTAGCAATATCCATGGAAATTATCCTTACAGGATCTAGTGATGGTTTTAGATCTACATTCATAATCTTTATGACCAAACTTGTTGCAGTTATAGCAATAACAATTGAAGGGTGTGTTTTTCAGTACAAATTACTTGTTTGCTTCGATAAATGTTTGTTGTATGATCATATTTCCCATAGTTGTAGAAACTAGGCTTATAGGTTCTCTTACCTTGTATATCACTTAATTATCCATATTTTGATGATCCTCTGATTTCTATAGCATTGTTGTCGGTATATCCCAGTTCTGTAGTGTCGCCTATTTTTCTCTAATTTTTCAATTGTTCATCAATCTTCTATATAATTTGTTCAAATTTTATGATTCTTGCATTGATTTATTTTTTAAATTTCAGCTGATTACATGAACCTCTCTTTTTTTTCTTTCCAGTACTAAGTCTTTTCCAATGATTGTTTCATCAGCATCTTGTTTTTCTGTTTCTAGATTTTCTTTGACACTTTTGATAGTTCTCACTCTTTCAACTATTTCTGTCCTTCTGAGGGCTTGATTTTTGTTTTCCTTCTTCATTTGATTGAGTTCTTCAAGTAATTAATTTTTCTTTTTTCAGTAGATCCACAATAGTAGCATCAACTTCTACAGAATTGATACTTCCTTCTAATAGTCTGTCAAGGTCATCTAGGCTCATGTTTTGCTTTTCTGTCAGTTCCTTCCTTTTTGAAAATGATGTCTTTAGTTTTTTCTTCAAATCATGAATATGTTAACTAGAACCTTGCAGGGCTTCCTCTAACTATCTCTGATATCTATAAATTTCTGTTATCCAAGATCTACTCCAAATTTGTTATAATTTTCTTCTAGAGATCCAATGTGCTCTAATAGCAATTGTTGGAAAGATTTAGGTTAGGGACTAAGGGTGGGGGGATCAGTAGCTCAGATAATTCGCACTTTTTTTCTATCAATTTCAAACTTAAACTTTAATGTTTACTTATACCGACATCTATTTTGCCTTTAACCGATAACTAATAAAAATATGAATAATTAGAAATATCCTTTTATTCTTTCCATGTACTCTTCCCTTGATGGTATTTATTTTTATTGCAAACGTGTAAGACAGAAGGTTAAAGGTTGTAGAAGATATAGAAGGAATTTATTTTTCAACGGAAGATACTATCATTGCAATAACTTAGGATATAAGGAAGTTTAGTGTAGAAATAAAATCAATTGCAACCTAGAATTAATGAGTGCCAAGGTTTCAAGAATTTCAATGGATATTACTATGATTGCAATGGATATGAACACAAGAAATGGAATGTAGTGTAAATACCAAGGTCAAAAAAAATAAATTGCAAAATAAAAAAACAATGGTTTGATTTACTATAAATGTAATAAGATAGGACATATTACAAGATTTTGCAAGGATAATCTAGTTTTCTATAGATGTAATATGATAGAACATATTCCATATTTTTGCAAATATGTTGAAGATAAATGTAATTATTTGATACTTGCAAAAGACTCAAAACAAAGAAACATGATATAGTTGTTTTGGAAAGTACAAGAATTTTATGATGGTGTTTTGACATGCATTATGAATGCTATTTCCTCATGTCTTAAATGAATCAAACTGTAGAATCTAAGGGGGAGTTTCCATTTGTTTTCCCCCTTGAGACCAAGTAATGGGTATTTTCTCAACATAATAATGAGGTATTATAAATTCTCTGAAGAAAACATTTTCATTTTTCAGTCCAAAAAGGTGTTTGTTTTGTTGATGATGTTATAATTTATTCTTTTTTTCAGATATATTAAAGTATGTTTTGGTAATCTAATGTATAGGTTGGATTACAAATTAAGAAATGTTTTTTTAACAAATTGACAAGTCTGTGGAACTATTTTTTCACTAATTTTGATGCATGGTTTAGGGAAAATCTAATTTTTTTCTACATAGAAAAGGTTGAGATTGAATTAATTTTGATGTTTAATGTTGTAAGAACTAAAGATTTTATAAATCCACTGAAAAATAAAGAAAAGGAAAAGATAATAATGTATTCAAAGAGATGTTTTTCTTTGTTGGTTGTTTTTTCGCAGACATGCTTCATCACATGATTAGAATTCTGTCAATATTTTCTAAAATGGATTGGGGGATTTCCACCTTCTCTAAATAGGTTAGGAAATCAAGTTGGTGCATTTGTTTAGGGGGGGCCTGTTGTTTTATTTTTATCCTAGTTTGGTTCTCATGATAGGCTATCAGGGTCATGAAATGATGGATCTTTCTTTGGCCTTTATGCTTAATGGAAAATGTGAAAAAAGATAAAGTAAAAGGTTATTATAGTAATAAGGGTTTAAAGTTTTTATTTTGGTGGCTATTTTCAATCAATGACAAAGGGGGAGATTGTTAGAAATAAATGATTATTGTGTGTCGTCATTTATGTCAAACATAGTGTTCCATAATTTCAGGAGGAGTTTAGTTATGTGTTCCATCAAGCTTTGTGGTTCAAAATTTTCTTATTATTGGTGATATCGGTATGTATGATGAACCTTTAGTATATGGAAGAAATCTATATTCTTAGTAATGAAGTCCCGAGAAGTGGAAGATTGGTATGTATCATGTATTGTGGTGCAAGAGTACCCATTGGTTGGTAGAATCAATCCTATGAAATTTTGTTGTGTGAAGCCCTCTGTGGAATTCTTTTATTTATAATGCAATGTTGACCATAGTGAGTGAGTACAGTAGGGATTAGGATCTAGTTAAGTGTTAAGTCATTAGAAAGTTGCAATTAGGTGCTAAAATGTTGTAAAGCCTCCTGATTGGTTAGAAGAGATGATGATGTCAACATGATGTCATTAGGACGTGGAGATGTTTAAAATGTTGTTTGACCCAAGATAGAAGTATAGGATGAGGTTATATTAGTTCTTAATCTCATTTGCACTAAGTTGTGAAAAAGTGCAAAAAGATGTAAAAACTTAAACTAAAATTTTTTTGCAACATTTAAAAGTTTCTCGGACAACATTGTCCAATTTCAAAAGCATGATGGAGAATTTCGTTAAGTGGAAACCAAAGGCATGGTTGACCTATTTAAGACATGTGATGATCCAATCCCAAGTTTAGACACCTATTGTATGGATTGTGATTTTGGGGAAATACAGAGAAGTGTTGTTTTTTGTACATTTAGTTAGTTATTGAGTAACAATAGATTAAAGATGGATTGAATTCAGAATTGTATCTCATGAATGGCTTATATTAGTTGTTTTTATTACTTTTTGTGCCATTGGTTTGGTATTTTGAAGTTTTTTAATTAATTTTCTATAAGTATTCTTGTTTTGCACTATCACTGGTTCAAACCAAGGAGTTTGTAAAGATTGAGACTTATCTCACTATCCCACTGTTCAATATTCATGACCTCTTGGGGATAGTGAGTAGAATCCATTTACATAAAAGATATCGAAGCTTGGGCCCTCAAATGTAGAGGAAGCATTTTTAAGGTCTGTCCCTAGGCAAGTCAGTGGTGAGCCTGACTAAGGAAGAAACTATTGCAGAGTGTCTAACTTGCAATGGTGTGAACCAACGACCCAATAAGATATTGAGAGGTGAAGTTGGGATTCTTTCAAAGAATTGGTGAAGAGGATAAGTTCTTACCAATCCAGATTGTAGTCTGAAACTTATAGACAATCCAAAAAATCAGTGAATATCTAAAACACACCTTAAACCACACAGTTTGGGTTATGGCATTGTATGGAAGGTTGGGACCCTAAGACCAAAAAAATATTGCAGAGGTTGGAAAATGAACCTAGAAACTAGAGAAAATTTGCAAGGTCAATTTGGGAAGAAGTGGTGAAAATTCATATTTTCTCAAAATAGGAGACCTAACATGGATAATAGCCATTAGGTCTATTTTGAAGCTAATTGGAGAAATTGACTAGTAAGATGAATCAAGAAGGACTCCTAACAACTCTAGTTGGTAAAATTGAAATTAATGAGAACACCTCCTAACCTCTACAAGAATACTTTGAAAGATTGGATTGGAAATTCTTTGAGTGAGTTCAAGGGCTAAAGAGTAGGAAGATAGTAAGCAGCAAGTAGAATTCATGGCTTGGTAGTTCTTTCTAGGTAGCTGGGTTGGTTAAGGAGACTAGGGGATGGAGAACATAGAATTGATCCTATAGGTTAGAAGGTGTGTAGAGAAGGAACATTGAAGTCTATTAAAAGACTAGGAGCATGAGATTTTGACTAGCTCATCCAACCTCCCTATGAGATTGGTATCAGAGCCCTCAAAAATATTTGGGATTGCATAATGTATGTATGGTTGTGAGTCCAGTGGGTCTTCAATCATGGTGACCAATGTAGAATTGGCCAAGAAGGTCGATGACTAGGAGCTAGAGAATAGACTATGGAGAGAAAGAATAGCCCAATTAGAGAAAGCATTGAGTGAAGTGCAAACAAAGACTGACGATGTCAGTGAAAAAATTGAAGGAAAGGAAGATAAGGGAAAAGAGGTTGTTGAAGAGGATAAAACTCTAGAAACTTACCCTATCTTGCAAGAGGATCCCTTCACGAAAACCTTGAAGGCTATGAGTTGAAGGCTCTTCAAGGAATACCACTTTTTTAGTAGAAGGATGGAGGGAGATCTAGTCTTGGACTGGATATAGGGCATGGAGAACCACTTTGAATATGATGGAATCATAGAAGCACAGAGGGTAAGGGTGGAAAAATCTAGACTTAGAGGCTCTACATTGACATGGTGGAAGTACATTCAAGAAGAGAGGGAGAAAGAAGGAAAGAAACCAATTGCCACTTGGAAGGGCATGGTATTTAAGGTGAAAGAAGCACACATGCCTGATGACTACGAAATACAATTGCATAAGAAGAGAAAGAGTTTGAGACAAAAGGATCTTGATGTAAATTCTTATACAGAGGAATTCCAAAAACTTTGTTTAAGGTCCAATGTGAGTGAAGATGAAATCCTTAAGGTGGCGAGGTACCTAAATTGTTTAAAGAGGATCATCCAAAAGGAGATGAATCTATTAATCCTCAAGACAGTACACCAGTGCTATCAGTTGGCCATCAAGATTGAGGAAAAGAGAAAGAGGAAACAAGATAAAATTTCCAAGAACATAGGAAGAGGCAGAGACCAAAGAGGTCATAGAGGTGGTTACCAAGGAAGAGGGATTGAATAGAGAAGCTAGGGAGAGTCCAAACTTGTGGAGCATGGTAATGAAATAACTTATAGAGGAGGTTATAGAAGATTTATGGGAACTCATGGAGGTTCTAATAGAGGAAGAGGTACCGGAAGAATAAATTCATATTTTTCTAACATGAACTGCTATAGCTATGGTCAAATGGGAAATCCTTCTTATACGTGTTGAGAGAAGGCATCTTCCTCAAACAATGAAAATAGAGTGGAATATGCACACAAAGACACATCAAGTGTAAAATCACTAGAGGTGATTCAAATTGAATCATAAATAGGAGAGAATATAGGGTATGTGCAGGATCATGGTATGCCAAACTAGGCCCTTAAGTGGCAATGAAAATTTAGAAAATCAGGTTTAGGAAAATTGACATAAAAATTTGAACAAGTTATCAATCTTATATAAAAAAAAATGTGTAAGAAGAGAATCTGTAGAAAATTGAATTTATTTTATTTTCTACAAGACATTATTTAAAAAAGAAATATTCTATATGGTGAAATTTCAAATTTATATGCAGTAGTATGAAAATTTCAGGAAAAAAATAAGTAGGTGTATGTCTGACCACCTTAAACACAATAAAATGATAATATTTTTTTACAAGATTATAGATATAAGTAGTAGACTCTTGTCTAGATGTGATGCATATTTTTTTGTAATTTTTTCCTAAGTAAATAATTACTTATGATTTTTCTACTACAACTTTTCCCAAATATAAAAAATTATGTTTCTGACCACCTTAACTTAGTCTAAAATTCATCAAATTGAAAACTTTTTAATTTTTTATTGTAGGAGGAAAAGAATAGAATATGAATCATGTTTATTATTTAAAAAATGTTATACTGTTCAAAAGATATAGCTATTTTTCAATTAGTTTATCAATCAGGACTAAAAAGATAAGAAGTAGGTGTATGTCTGACCACCTTAAACACAATCAAATCATAATATTTTTTTACTAGATTATATATATAAGTAGTAGACTCATGTATGGATGTGACGCATATTTTTTTGTAATTTTTTTCCAAGTAAATAATTAATTATGATTTTTCTTCTACAACTTTTTGAGAATATAAAAACTCTTGTGTCTGACCACCTTAACTTAGTCTAAACTTAATCAAATTATTATTATTATTTTTTTATTATAGTAGGTGATGCATAGAATGTGATACATTTTTTAGATTAAAAAATGTTATATCATTTGAAATTTATAAATATTTTTCAATTAGTCTACCAACCAGGACTTCTTTTTCACATTGCCACTTTTTGGCATACCATGATCCTGCACATACCCTATAATGTTTAGAAGATTCTTGATAAGAAAAATAGCGAAGGTCTTAGCCCTAATTTTTTTTCTTGTGGTTTCATGCTTTTCTACAAGTAAAATTGACTTGTTTTTCCATGCTTTGGGTCTCTCTCCTTAAACCTGTTGGTTCCTTTTCTTGCTGATATGAAAATACCCTCTGAGGGTTCACTCTATTTATCCCTAACACTGATTCAGCATAGAATAGAATAACAGAAACAAGGTTTTGAAACCTTCTGCACTTTGA
>MU226537.1:195810-211351 GCA_018584345.1 Thuja plicata
TAATCATAGGGTTTTTAGCTAATAATCATTTTAGATTTAGGAATTAAATTGTAATGTCAGATTTATGCAAATTTGGGTTTTCTGCATTTGAAACTCAGTCGATTAAAGTCAATTAGGTGAAGAATTTGCCTAGTAAAATAGGACTTCGAGGATGAGAAAATGCACCAAAATTGATTAGGTTGTTAGGTGCCAATTTTTGGGTGTTACACTACCTAGTACAATCCCATGTCTCTCAATAGTTGCATCTCATCCTGTTGTAGCTCGGGTAGGTTCTCTTTGACAATTAGTAAAAGCCTTCCAAAGGGGTTCTCTCGGAGATGGACAAGATCCTATCAGTAGAAACAACATCATATTAGTAATATATCATCAAACAACTACCATACCCACTTGACCTAGTTAAGGTTGACCTTTTCAATTCAAGGTCAACCTTTTTCAGTTAGGGTCGATCTTTTTGGGTCAAGGTTTACCTTATCCATGGAATGGACAAGATCTTCCCAGTTATGGTTGACCTTAAAGGGTCAAGGGTGACATAACTGGGTTAGGGTTGACCTTTTTGGGTCAAGGTCAACCTTCCCTATAAAAATAGGAATTTCTCAATCACAAAAACCAAAACAAGGAGCCTACCTCAAGCAGTGGATGTCCATTGGCCAGACACTCTCTCAGGACCTCCATACAACTTGCTTGAAGTTCTTCTCTCTTTGGCATCTTGATCCTTGTTTCCAAGATCTCCAAATGGTAAGAATGAGAAGTTAAGTGTTTCTTCATCTTATTTATAGCTTCAAATTAGGGTTTTATTAGGGTTTCATTTGAATTTACCTAGGTCAAATTCAAAATTTCCTTTTACATGCATTTTGATAAACATTCACTCTTTTCATCATAAATTGAGTTTGGTAGCTCCTTTTTTAGTTCTGATAGTATTGTTGGAATCGTGATTCAGATACCTAACCACTTAAATTAGTTTAGGAAGATTTTGAATTCTCCTAAAGGGTTTAGGAGAGGAATTTTTAATAAATTCCATACCCAGTGTATAGATCTAACTTTATCACCTTGTTTCACCTTTTAGAATTAGTAAGGCAAAAGAGGGGGGGCATAAGGGGCTATATGCACTTCTCAAAATAATCTTAGTAAGACTTAGGTGCTTTATGGATTTTCATTTGTGTGCTGTAGGTTGCGGATACTAATGGTTTTTTGTAGGATCTCCACATTGAGGACATGGCTATATCCTTTTTATTTTACAATGTTCTCTTACTTTAGCTTGCATATTCACGTAGTGTCATACCTAAGGTAAAGTGGGGGATAAATTTATTGTCTTAAAATTGAAGCACTTCCATTTTGGTAGGTTTAGCACCCTCATTTAGTACACTTGCATATTAGATTTGCATTTAGGATGCATATGCACTTGATTCTACATTTCTAGGGTGAAATTAGGGTTAGGATCCTTTTGGGTCCTCCTCAATATCCCTTTCTATGAATCCATATTTAGGTAGAACCAATGTATTGGCTCTCCTAAATCTTCAAAATACCCACTCTTTTTGGCTTTTGTGCCTGTATCCAGTATTCTGGTGTGTTTTCTCACCTTCCTGGGTCCCCGGTTGACCTAGGATCCCAAGGAGACCAGCTTGAAACCTCAAGTCTAGGTTGAGATCGATTCTGACCTAGGTCAGAATTGAGGTTGTCATTGACCTAGGTCAAGGTTGAGGTCGACCTTGACCTTGGGTCAAGGTCAAGGTCATCCTTGACCTAGGTCAAGGTCAAGGTCGACGTTGACCTCTGTTAGGAGGTGGTCCCCGCTTTCAAATCTGGAGCTTATCAAGGTTCTAATACTCAAAATAGGTCCCCGAGTCTAGTTGCGGAAGTGTTTTCCGTGATATTCAGAGTAATACATCCCCTCCTTGGT
Source organism: Thuja plicata (assembly GCA_018584345.1). NCBI lineage: Eukaryota > Viridiplantae > Streptophyta > Pinopsida > Cupressales > Cupressaceae > Thuja > Thuja plicata. The sequence goes on from MU226537.1 coordinate 197,708, forward strand.
TGGTTATTATAATTGGACCATAATTCAAGGTGAAATTTGAATTTGGGTCCCTTGTATTGCCCTCGGAGGTCTATATTGAGATCTCTATATAAACACTCTCTTTTTCCTTCATTTGTACATGAGAGAAAATCATAAGATGATATGATGCAATTACGATTATGACATGATGATGATGATGCAAGAAAGAAAGAGGATGATATAGAAGGACAAGATATGATGATGCATTGATACATACAAGCATTTTTGTGGACAAGCCTTTGTGGATCTTCTTTGGAGCAACAGAGAGTTCTTCCTTTCTTCCTTCTTCTAGGATCCACCATTTTCAACATTCAAACATTCAAAAGATACTATCATGGCGTATAAACTATGGATTGTGCATTTGGTAGGAATAATTTAGCCTTGGGGGCTTGGTGTGCTTTCTTTATCATATTCAAATCTATGCATTACTTTCTCATTTTCAATTCATGTTAGGGTTTTAATATAGAAGATTAGATATTGACATTACACAATCGAAGCTCTTTCCAAGAGCAACACACACACACATACATTCTACTATATTCGGCTATTCAAGGAGGTGGAGATCACCAAAATATGGGTTTGACTAAGGTAAGACCCTATATAGCCACCCCAAAACCCCTCTTTTTCTGATATTTGCAGGTGTTGTTTTGGGAGTTGCAGGTTCAGAAACAGTGGATCGGAGTGCATATTCGGATACCCTTTTTGGGAAAATTTTGGGATCCAAAAATAGATTTCCTGTTGGAGACTCTTTAGGTTGATTCTTCCCTAGGTCAGAATCATAAATTTTGTATCAATGGTGACATTGATTTGAGGGTGCACATCAGAATTTTGTCAGAACGGAGAAATATTTCTGGGTTTTGTTCGTTTCTATGTTTCTATTCCAGATCTGGAAACAGATTTTCCAGAAAATCAACATAAACCTCACAAAAATTGAATTTTTAGATCTTCTATGATGTGAGGTAGGTATTTTACTCCTTTAATCTTTTCTTGAATTTCCAAATCTATATCCCTTATCAAATACAAATTAAATGTAAATGGTTGAATATGGCATAGGTCTCTTTCATATACAAATCTCTATTATATAAACTCTAATTAGGAGACCATCCATAATTTATCTATTATACATAGAATAAAAATTTTCAAACGCCAAAATAAGGAAGAACCCAAACAGAGAAGAGCCTTGTTTAGAATAAGGTATAAGATTCTTGGTAAAGTGCGCAAAGTGATTTTAGATTCTAGCTCCACAGATAACATTATCTCATAATAATTAGTTAAGAATCTTAACTTGGAAAAGATACCCCATAGAAACCCCTACAAGGTGACATGGTTCAACAAAGGGCAAAGTGTCCTTGTAAATGAACAAACATGGGTGTAATTCTCTATTGGAGGATACAAAGATAAGCTAATATGTGATGTGTTTCCTATGGATGCATGCCATCTCCTATTGGGAAGACCATGGAAATATGATAGAGGAGCCATTTATGATGGAAAAGAAAATATAGTTTCATTCAATAATGATGGGAAGACATTCAAGATATAGTATTTGCTAGATAAAGATGGAGACCAGTCAGAGACACCTAGTGTATTACTTGGCAGTGGAAAAGATTTGATAGAAACTCTTCAACAGGAAGGTAGTGAGGGCTATGCCATAGTTGTAAATCCCAAGGAAGTGGAAAAGACTACACAAGCACCTACACCAGTTCACATTAAAGCACTGCTTGAAATTTTTTAAGTCATAGTCAGTGATGGTACACTAGAAACCCTACTTCCTAAGAGCTCTATAAGTCATCAAATAAACTTTATCCCTGGGTCTTCATTTCCAAACAAAGTAGCTTAAAATCTCACACCAGATTAAAACCAAGAAGTAGAAAGACAAGTGAAGGAGCTACTCTACCTAGGATTGATAAAGAAGAGCATAATCCCATGTGTAGTAAATGTGGTTTTGGCATCAAAGAAAAGTGGTAATTGTTGACTTTGCACTGATTCTAGTGCTATTAATAAGATTAACATTAGATATATATTGTTAGTACTAACTAGGAGGGGTGGTGAATCAGTGGCCTCAAAAATTAATCCCTAAATCAAACTTTAAAACTTAGCACCACAAAATTAGGCCTCTAGTTATCTTTAGTCCTATAAGATGAATGCCTCCAAATACTTATATCAAATTACTCCTTGTCAGAATGCTGTGTAATACCTTCTACTGTATGTTTACCGATAAGAAGTCTTTCTATTTACCGAAATATAGTAAATAACTAGTTTATATCGATCAATCCAGATTTATTTATGTGAAATGTAAAACAATAAAGTAATGACCCATAAACACATTAAAACATGGATTTTTAACGTGGAAACCTTGTTAAGGGAAAAACCACTAGGACCGGTTCACCAAATTTTCACTCTTCTAAAGTGAGCTCAGTGAAGAGACAACCCTGTTAAAGGTTACAAAAACACTGTTAGGTGTGACCTTATTAGAAGATTTAAATAAATAGTTTGTCACTTTGTATCTGGCATCTAATGCTACCATCCTTGATCAAACACTCACTTGGCCTATCGATAGGTATCGGGCATATCCAATACTACTTTGTATGATCAAAATTTTTGATACTCCTTGGGATGTATCTCAATTAAAAAAGACTTTTAAGTCCCTACTCATTTAAGAGATTTGATGCTTCAATGGTTAAATTGAGACAGTAAATTGATCTATTCACATATACAACTAGAATTGCTGATTTTCAGATCTATTATAAGTGCATTACCTTCTGATCAATGTAATTAATTCAACACCTTTGCTCCACACTGTTCTACTCTATGATGTTGTATCACTGTTTGTTGGTGTCTACAGAATTTAGCTCTTTCCTCAGCTTGATTGATCAGGTCTGAATGAAGACTTTCTTCTCCTTCAAAATCTCTTCAGCATCTCTTCTATTATCACTCCCCTAATTCATATTGAATTAGCTCATCTCTTATATAGACATGATTTCATGATTTCTTGGCTTTCTTGATCCTGGTGTAATCCACAATTCTCACCAATTATATTTAAAGTAAAAAACTCCAGTTTTATCTCGTAGAGATCTTCTTGCGAACTAGACAAAACAACTTTAAATCCTTTCCTTATCTTTGGCTTTATCTTGTCGATGAAAATAATGATAACTTCCAGTTAAGTCTATATTTAACTCTTGATAGCTAAGTCTTTTGTCATTTCTAAACTCTTTGTTCTATCGGTCAATACTTCAATTAGTCATTGGTGACAACCGACTGCTTCATTGGTGAGACTTCAATTGTCTTCGGGATCTCCATTCATTGGGAAACACTATAATTCTGTCCGTCGGATTACAGTGTGCTTTTTTTATTAGGTAACTCTGTGACTTTGCTCATCAGTAATGCTGTGCTTTTTCTCGTTGGGTAACACTATGACTTTACCCTCATTGGTTTACTGTATTCGTCGGTGTATAGGGTCACTTTGTGAATACTTAACTTTTATGCATTACTGATAGCATAGCCTTTGATCCATTATTTCTTTGAAGTCTTTAGTAGTATGTACATGACCATTCAGATTATATCAAGTTGACATCAATGACAATACAATACATTAACTGATTTAATGTCTTTTCATTAACTTTCTTTGTCTTGGTGATCATCAACTTAACATCTTCAAACATTTAATTAGTTATAGTTCATCATATATTTCCTATACCTAGGATTAAGGATTTGATAGAATTCTTGGAGGGGCCAAAATTTTACTAACTTCGATCTTAAAAGTGGATACTACTAGATTAGGATAAAGGACGGGGTTGAATGGAAGACAACCTTCAAAGCCACTAAAGGTTTGTATGAGTAGAGAGTTATGCCATTTGGGCTTACAAACGCCCCTAGAACATTCATGAGGCTAATGAATGAAGTGATAAAATATTACACTATTATATTTCTAGTGCTATATCTTCATGATATCCTCATTTTAAGAAATAACAAAGGAGGAGAATCTCAAACATTTGGAGATAGTGCTAAAAAGGCTACAACAGGAACAGTTGTCTATTAACTTGGAGAAAGGTGAATTATTCAAACAAGAACTTGTGTACTTTGGATTTCTAGTGTCTAAAGGTTCATTGAAGATGGAGCTAAGAAAGATGGAGGCCATCCTAAACTGACCCACACCAACTATAGGGACAAAAGTAAGGAGATTTCATGGGTTAGCTCAGTTTTATAGAAAATTTATAAAGAATTTTAGTGATATTTGTGCACCAGTGCTAGACACCATCAAAGGTGGATTGAAAACCAAGTTCAAGTGGAATCATGAAGTAGGTCAAGCATTTGAGAAGTTGAAACAACATGTAGCTACCAAACCTATCCTATTGTACCTAGTTTTTACAAGCTATTTATAATAGAGTGTGATGTAAGTGGAGTGACAACAGGAGGAGTTTTGAGTCAGGAGGATAGGCCTACAATATTCTTTAGTGAGAAGCTCAATGAAGAAAAGAAAAATTATTTAGCTTATGACTTATAATTGTATGCTCTAGTACAGTCACTTAGGAAGTGGAGACATTATATCCTACCTAAGGAGTTTGTAAGATATAATGTAGGATAACTAATAAAAATATGAATAATTAGTAATGTCCGTTTATTCTTTCCATGTACTCTTCCCTTGATGGTATATATTTTTATTGCGAATGTGTAAGAAACAAAGTCAAAGGTTGTAGAAGTTATAGAATGAATTTCTTTTTCAATGGAAGATACTATCATTGCAATAACTTAGGATATAAGGAAGTTTAGTGTAGAAATAAAATGAATTGCAACCTAGAATTAATGAGAGCCAGGGTTTCAAAAACTTCAATGGATATTACTATGATTGCAATGGATACAAACACAAGAAATGGAATGTAGTGTAAATACCAAGGTCAGAAATAATATAATTAAAAAATTAAAAAAGAATGGTTTGATTTACTATAAATCTAATAAGATAGGACATATTACAAGATTTTGCAAGGATAATCTAGTTTTCTATAGAAGTAATATGATATAACATATTCCATATTTTTGAAAATATCTTGAAGATAAAAGTAAATATTTGATACTTGCGAAAGACTCAAAAGAAAGAAACATGATATATTTGTTTTGGAATGTACAAGAATTTTATGATGGTGTTTTGACATACATTCTGAATGCTATTTCATCATGTGTTAAATGACTCAAACTGTAGAATCTAAGGGGGAGTTTCCATTTGTTTTCCCCCTTGAGACCAAGTAGTGGGTATCTTCTCAACATAATAATGAGGTATTATAAATTCTATGAAGAAACAATTTTCATTTTTCAGTCCAAAAAGGTGTTTGTTTTGTTGATGATGTTATAATTTATTCTTTTTTCAGATATATTCAAGATGTTTTGGTAATCTAATGTATTTGTGGGATTACAAATTAAGAAATTTTTTTTTAATAAATTGATAGTTCTGTGGGACTATTTTTTCACTAATGTTGATGCATGGTTTAGGGAAAATATAATTTTTTGCTACATAGAAAGGGTGAGTTTGAATTTATTTTGATGTTTGATGTTGTAAGAACTAAAGATGTTATAAATCCACTGAAAAATAAAGAAAAGGACAAGATAATAATGTATTCACAGAGATGTTTTTACTTGTTAGTTGTTTTTTCACAGACATGCTTCATTACATGATTAGAATTCTGTCACTATTTTCTAAAAAGGATTGGGGGATTTCCCCCTTCTCTAAATAGGTTAGGAAATCAAGTTGGTGCATTTTTTCAGGGGGGAACTTTTGTTTTATTTTTATCCTTGTTTGATGCTGGTGATAGGCTATTAGAGTCATGAAATGATGGATCTTTTCTTGGAATTTTTCCTTGATGGAAAAGGTGAAAAAAGATAAATTAAATGGTTATTATAGTAATAAGGGTTTAACATTTTGATTTTGGTGGCTATTTTCAATCAATGACATAGTGTTCCATAATTTCAGGAGGAGTTGAAGTATGTGTTCCCTCAAGATTTGTGGTTTAAAATTTTATTATTCTTGGTGATATGGGTATGTATGATGAACCTTTAGTATATGGAAGACATCTATATTCTTAGTAATGAAGTCCTGAGCAGTGGAAGATTGGTATGTATCATGTATTGTGGTGCAAGAGTACCCATGGGTTGGTAGAATCAATCCTATGAAATTTTGTTGTGTGAAGCCCTCTGTGGCATTGTTTTATTTATAAGGTCATGTTTGTATGTATTAAATTTGGCCTTATTAATTCACCATACACTTCAACATAGTCCTTATTCATAAGATACACACAAAAATGAATATGAGATTATTCATCCTGCTTGTCTGTATGATTTTACCTATTGCCTTCTATCCAGATGGGGTTTCAAAATAGCTCTCAGAATGAGAGTCTCACAACCATAGACCAATCTAGAATGAAGGATTTATGCTTCCATAAATGCAATGCAATGATTAATCTAGAAATGAAACATGCAAGATTATTCTAAATGATCAATTTGAACTAGAAATGAGATAAAAACTATGCCATGATTTCAATGAGATTATTCTAGAAATTGAAATTAATCTATTGCAAAATGAGATTATTCTATATGAGATTAAAACTAAGAATGTACCAACAATTCCATATTCTAACAATGCATATGACTAGCAATTTCAGAAGGGCTTTGAATGAAGAATGGGAGTTCTTTTATAGACTCAGAGGTGATCAGAATAGAAAGTTTCCCTTTTTGAAATAAAACATATAGAAAAGTCAGTTTAAAATAGAAAGCTTTCTTTAAAAGAAAATAATAAATTGTTTTCTCTTTGCTTTAACTATTTTCTTTCTTTGATTTTAACTATTTTATTTATGATTTTAACTGTTTTCTTTCTCTTTAAAGCATAGTTATTTCAAAACTTCTATTTATGAACTGGAGAGAATATTTTTGAGAGAATATTTAATTAAATAAATAAAGTATGACCTCATAAATATGTTTTTTTCAATTATTTGAATAATTAAATTCAATTATTGAAATGAGGATATTTATTTAAAAATTAAATATTATTTAATTCCTTTTTATGTGTTTTAGCTAAAAGGGGTGAATTTAATTTAATTAAAGTGCTAGGACTTTATAATTAAATTAATTCAATCATAGGGTTTGTATAACCAGTAGATATTTAGGAATTAAATATAATGTTATGATTAATGCAGATTTAGGATTTTCTGCATTTGACACTTAGGTCGAGTAGATTCAGTCAAAACTCAGAATTGCCTAGTACAATAAGACTTTGATGATTCAGAAGAATGACAAATGAAACAAACTTGGTTAGGGTTGCAAGATGCCAATTTTGGAGTGTTACATTTTTCCCCTCTTTAAATTGATGGGCGAGTGTCACATTGATTCAAAGAATAGTCTGATGCCTGAAGCACAGAAGAATAGATTTGAACATTGGTGATGCAAAAGATCGATTGATGAAGATTTTAGAGCCATCTTTAGGACAGAGTTTGACTCTTCGAAGTATAGGTTAGGTTTCTGAGACACCGGTCAAATAGAGCTTTTGAGCATCATCTCCAGAATGAAGCTTGATCCTCAGGGATCCAGGTTAGAATGCCCTGATACCTAATAGATTTGATATCTTTCACAAGACTGTCCTCGAAATGAGGCTCAACCTTCAGGATTCAGCGTTAGAATGCCCCGATACTTGTCCAAAAAGATGGTCAATAGAGGTTTAGGACTATCTCTAAAATGAAGATCAGTCCCCCAATATCTAGGTTAGATTGCCTAGACACTGGTTAGATTGATATCTTTCACAAGACTATCCCCAGATTGAGGCTCAAACTTCAAGAGTCAGGGTTAGAATGCCCTGATACCTGTGTCAAAAGATAGTAAATAGAGGTTTAGAATCATCTCCAAAATGGAGCTTGATTCAGGAGTCAAGGTTAGGATGTCCCAATTCCCAATAGATGAGTTTTCGAGAATCATCTCCAGAATGAAGCTTGATCCTCAAGAATCTGTGTTAGATTGGTTAGATACTTAATAGATTTGATATTTCGAGAACCATCTCCACAACGAAGCTTGATTCTCAGGGATCTGGGTTAGAATGCCCCGATACCTAATAAATAACAAGATGTAAGGAACAAAGATGCCCTTATTGATATGAAAGTTGTGGAACACCCAATTTTGACTATGAGGTACCAAAAACTGAACATGCATCAAGTGATGAGATGCCCCTAGGAGTGAGGAATTTTGAAAATTAGATCAGATTGATTGAAAAATAGATTCAATGATGTAATCATCCTGCCCCCTTGGGAGTGAAATGGAAAGATGACACGTTATAATTATGATGGAGACCGAAAAATTGCAGATAGATGTTGAATCAGAGATCAAGAAGAACTCAGAACAAATTATGGAAGAATTCAAAAGATTTAGAATCAATGTTGAGTGATTGCGAGGTCCAGTTGACCAAGTTTGACTATGGTTGACCATAGTTGAGTAGAGTTGAATTTTTGAAAAAAGTCAAAGATTTGAGAAAATGATGATAAGATATGATTCTGATAAAGAAAGCGACGTCAGAAAGTTGACTACACAAGCGTCCGATTGCATCGGTCCCAAAAATTTTAAAATTCAATTTTGAGCTATATAGAAGTGTCAGATTTTGATTTCAATCACAAAAATGGATTCAGAGCGGTCGAATTAGGTAATGGTGAAGTTTTTTCACAAAACAGAGCACTTTGAAAAAATTAGGTCAAAACCTATATATGGACCAAAAGGTCATTTTCAAATCATTTCAACCTTTTGACTTTTGCAAATGGAGCTCTGAGCGAAAATGATGGTCCCCTACACCACGCATCGATTCGAGAAATCTAGGAGGCACAGTCGGCTGGGTATGGACCTCCGGTAAGTGGTCAATGAACCTTGCTAGCATTTCAAATTTTGTTAATTTCTGTCAATTTTTGCAAGTTTTGTCACGTTTTTAGGAAACTATCTAGGAGATTTCGCGCGAAGAAGTAGTTTCTTCGCATGGCCCGTAGGGAAATCTCACTCAAGAAAGTGCCTTATCACGCAATGCGGGGGGAATTCTCATGTAGGAGAGTACCCACCTTCACGTGAGAAACCATCCAATAGGTTGTTTTCTTGCGCGAAAAGGCAACAAAGTTCACGCGAACATAAAAGTTTACGCGGCCTGAAAAAATTCTTCACGTGAAAGAGTACTTTTTTGCGTGAAAATATACTTCTTCGCATGGAGACAAGTAAGAAATTAGAATATGAAATAATTCTGTATCATGTCCAATAACATCTGCATCAGCATTGTTACTGTCTATAGGATGTTGTTAAAGCTTAATTGTCTCATTATGCTTTGATTATCTCAAATTAATGATCGTGCACTGTTGTTTGCATGTCTTGCAGGTTGAATTCCTAGATATTGCACTTAGATCACACCACCCATGCATCAGCAGACTAGTGGCACAGTTAGATGAGGTAGAGATAGCGCATCTAGATAGTTTGGGCTTGACCTCTCTATGTGATGTACCCTAGATTCAGGTAAATCAAGGATTATTGGGAGCACTTATTGAGCGTTTCCAATCAGAAATGAACACTTTCTACCTGCCATAGGGTGAGATGATAGTGACCTCGGAGGACATTTATAGGATATTGAGGAATCCCTTCCACGGAGCTAGGGTGGAGTATGAGGTGAAGCCTAGACTTGGGACACTGGCACTAAGAGAGATATTACAGGATGACCTCGTCATGGGGAGAGCTATCCCATGGGAGGATCTCATTAGTGTGTACGGGCCCACACATAGATTACCAGTGGTACTAGCATGTTTCCTTGGTTTTTATTTGATGCCTGATCATGAAGAGCACAGTTTGGAGTGTGGCTGGGGAAGGATGCTACAACAAATGTTAGCACGGCCTTGACATTATGGATGGGGTCAGTGCATGTTGGCCCACATCTATCATGAGATGCATGAGATCATCTACCGAGAGGCGAAGAGTATGGCAGTTGGGGTATTCATGCTACAGGTATGGGCATGGGAGCATGTTCCCATGACTTGACTGATATGTGATGATCTGAGGTGGCCTTTAGAGTTGTATATCTGTAGGTACAGGGGCATGATTACTCAGCCAGTGCTGGGTAAGATAGATCAGTGGAGAGCCCAGCTGGATGACTTAGAAGCAGTAGTATGGAGACCATGGTGATTGACAAACCCATGGGATGATGCTATAGAGCAGCTGAGTTACATGTTTTTCTCACGCACGATGATTTGTCATGCTATCACAGTGATTGAGAGATTCCCGCAGATGCGGGTATGGCGTCTGTTTGGCCATCCACAAGATATTTCTTAGGAGTATGCTGCATATGGTTGGTTCATAGATGAAGTGAGGAGAGGTTGGATGATGAAGCTATATTGGGGATGGACCATGATCGACATACGAGAATTGGTCCCGATACAGTGGGATTACCTAAGGGATGTGGCAGATGGCAGCATGACCGTAGAGTATCAGGAGCACTTTGTGACCCATCCATTCCCCAGATTCACAGATCCAGTCGGTATGGCAGGTCAAGGATAGGTAGTACCACCACAGGTAGTCTAGCAACAAGTTCCTTTGGTTCCACCATAGCAGAGACCATAGCCAATGCCTTGACCTCATACCGTGCAGGTGGACATACCGACACATGAGATGAGGATAGATCCTGGTGCCAGTGGCAGCAGAAAGTAGAGTTGGAGGAGGAGGGCCACGCATCTAGAGGACATACAAGACTAGGCTGAGTAGTAGGAGGTCCCACAGGAGGACCCGATATAGGAGGACCAGCCTATATAGGAGCCAAGATAGGGTGACGCACCACCCCAGACACAGGAGGCCCTATGCAGAGCTAGAGAGAGGGTTAGGCAGCTGACTAGGCAGGTTGGAGATTTGATGGTAGAGGTGGCCATGCGAGATGCATGACTCTTAGATAGAGAATGGGAGGTGTAGAATCTCCAGCTGTAGCTACGGATAGCACAAGAGGAGATATGACATCAGACTGCCCGAGCGGTTTACTACTATGCGTCATATATAGGCGGGTGCCTAATGAGGCATCATAGGTTGCCAAATTTTTGATATATGCCAGAGGGTCGGAGGGTGCACAAGTGCCACCTCCAGCTCTTCTAGGTGACAAGGGAGAATGCCAGAGTTAGTTTTGGTAGATTGAGAGATGAGATCATAGGATGTATCTGATGTGTTGGCATCCATGTATTGTATCATTATTTTGAGATACACCGTGCTCGAGTAGCATAATTTTGTATTTGTATCGACACATTGGATATATATATATATATATATAAGAGCTCATCTTTGGTATCATAACATGTGTCATGTTGTCTTTTATGAGATGTTTCCTATGTTCTTAGATGTTTAGATGATTTAGAATGTATGGAAATGTATGAACATGTTTAGAATATATGCATGAAATGCACATGTTGATGTATGTATGTAGATGAAAATGAAATTATCAATGAGAATATGCAAATATAGTGTGTAGATGATAATGAGCTATGAATGTGTAATGTATATGGTACTAACATCTCATGCAGGATGACGAATGCTAACCAAAAGAACATGTGAATAATTGAGAGCGAGGACCAAACACTTGTGCAGTCATGATGAAACCAGGACAAGGAAGAATAACTCCCCAATGTATGAACTAAGGAGAATGCAATGAAGAGAACACCGAATCACTGCCACAATGCAAGTCTAGAATGAAAGTGCAATCCTATGCTAGATGAAATATAAAAGTGAAATTCTAGGACATGGTTGTGAGACCCATCGTAAAATCATCATCATTGAGCATTTTTGAAACATCAAAGTCAATACAACCCTTACTGGCACCACAATGCAACCATAAGGATATGAATATGACTTCTCATCGGATAAAATGTAGGAGACAAATGTAAGCACCAGGGCACAAAAGCCAAGATGACCTGAACATTGTATCCAGTTAATGTTGCAAGAGTACACTAGTATTGAGGCATTCAAAGCGAAGATAACCATGAGTGCGATCATGCATAAAAAAATAGAGCAATAATAAACAAAGCAATAAAAGGAAAGGAGATAGTGCCGACCTCAGCATGACGTACAAATAAACAAGATTGAGGGATGTGAGGCTTTTCCACCTTAATGCGGGAGCTCTTATCACATACACCCTATTTATTTTACATTGCCAGATCATCAGGACTACACCAAAAAGAAGTATACAAAGAAAATATCAATGAAATACATAAGAACAAACAACATACAAAGAAAGATTTAAGCATAGCTCAACCAATTTCAAAGTTTGCGAATGTATATGTGTATGAGGTGTTGAAAAACACCATTGTGCTTGTGAGTGCATTGTGTTTGATTTTTATCGATAGATGTTTATGTTTGAGATATCCGATGTGTGTTTAAAAAACATAGATGTGTCCTAAGATAGTGTTAAAAAACACTATTTATGGTGGTGTTGAAAAACACCAGTTTGTGTTAGTAGAGAGTTTTCCTTGAGAAGTGACAAGATTAAAGACTCAGGTGTAAACCAAAGATGTGATCAAATGGTGGACCGATGCCCCAAAGTAATGATGACTGACTTGACGTATGTTGTGAGGACAAACCATATGTGAGTGCCCCCAGCATATGGCGCTGAATCAATGTTAAGTCAAGAGGGTTCACAAAGGAACCAAAGTGTCATGAAAGTGACCAAAAGCTATGTACAGACTAAAGAAAAGAATCGTTGATACCGAGTATCAATAGATAGAGCATTTGAGTATAACTCCAACTATAATGGATGTGATAAATCTCAATAGTATGGTGATAGTAGACAGACGTAGTGAAAACCACTAGTGACTGATGTGAGAGAGATGCTCGAGTGAAGAGATCATAGTACTAGCTAGACATCAGTAGGCAGATGCAGTGAGAACCATTGGTGACTTATGTTAGGGAGATTCTCAAGGAGAGAGAATTTTGTATAAGCTAAGTGACAGTAGGCAGACGCAGTGAGAACCACTGGTGACTATCGTAAAGTAGATCCTCAAAAGGTAATAGGACAGTGCCCATAGACCAAGAGGGTGCCCGGAGAGTATTGTGTGCTATAATTGTGTCACACTTCTATGAATCCTTACATTCAAGAACACTCAAGCATGAGGTCTCAAAAATCGATCCATAGCTCCCTAGGCATGGAGTGCAAGGTTTTTTAGAATGCTCTCAGCTAGAGCTATTAAGCTTATAACCTTTCTAGTAAACCATGCAATGGGAGATTCAATCAAGACAAGGTCAAGAATGCCAATATCCTCAAGAATCAAGAATGAAATGAAATGCAAGCTATATTAAGATGAATATGCAAGCTAAGCTATGAAAATGAAAGAACAAGTATTACGAAACCTCCTAGTTAAGCTAGATGAATTAATCTAAAGCATAAAGGAAGTCTAATCTAAGAATGCCATGATAATGCAAGAAATGAAACTATGATAACATGTAAATGCAAAAGCCAAGAATGATCCAAATCTTCAAAAAGAACCAAAGTGACCTAGAAAACTTGCAACATAACATTAGCATCAAAACCTAAGATATGAAAATGAAGGAGAGAGCTCTCCTTTTATAAGAAATGAGATGAAATGGACCATTGAGATTAAGAGGCAAAAG
>MU226537.1:224782-235529 GCA_018584345.1 Thuja plicata
AATTAAAAGAGATTTTTAATTAATTAAAAGAGAGCATGTTCTCTTAATTAAATAAGATTTTTATTTTTATTTTTTCTCTTTTAAATTAAATAAGGCTCAAACCTTAGGAAGTATTGAATTGATTATGGTTTGATCAAGGAAATTGATATAATTGATATTGTTGATATTTGAAAATATTGATTCAGGGATTTGATAAATTGAGAAATGGGGCCCAAAGTCTAGGCGAGCATTTTAGGGTGCATACAAGTATGACTAGTTTCAATCCATGTAAGTTGGTGTCTTAACAGGAACTGAAAGCATGCAGAAAGGAAATGCAAGTAGGAAAGTAGCAAAGCAGCAAAGCACGAAAGAAAATGCATAAAGCCAAGTGGTGTTGCGATAGATATAGCAATGTGAAACAAGAGGCACCTATTTACCAGGTTTTTACCTTCTTGGCAGAAATTCTTTTTTTGCTACCATGACGCCTATTTGCCAGGTTTTCATCAATGACACCTTTTTTCTCTTTTTTTATATTTTTAATTTTTTTAATTATTTTGTATTTTTGGAATATATGATTTTTTTGGAGATACACAAAAGTGCCTATCGCTAGGTTTTCACTAAGATGATCATTTTTCAAAGACTTTTTCAGATTTTTAGAGTTTTTTTCAGGACTTTACTATACACAGTAGAAAACTGAAGATGTCTCAATTGTAGAACCGTTTCAGATGAAGAGCGTTGATGGGCTCTTTGAGTTTCTCTCCTTTGGTAGTATAAATTTGATAGGTACCAAACCCAAACACCATAGTGAAAATATACAAACCAAGCCAGTTTGGTTCAATTTTTCCTTAATGGATCTGATGTTATTGATTCTTAGGGTTATCCCTCATAATGAGGTCACCTTCTTGGAAATCCCTTGGTCTAACCTTCTTGTTCTAGCTCTTGGACATCCTTTTCTGACATCCTCTAAGGTGATCAAATACCACTTGCCAACATTCATCAAGTAGTTCTATCTCTTGTAGCCAAGATATTTTTTTATCTTCATCAGTAATGAGGCCTTTCAGAGAGACTCACAGAGAAGGAATCTCAACCTCAATTGGTAACAAAATATCTACTCCATTAACCAAAGTATAGGGAGTATCCCCTGTTGGTGTTCTTATACTTTTCCTATATGCCCAAAGAGATGGATTGATCTGGAGATGCCAATCTCATCTAGATTTCTACACAGTGCGATGCAGGATTTTAAGGATTGTCTTGGTCGATGCTTTCGCCTGTCCATTACCCTTAGGATAGTAGATGGAAGACCAATGCAGAGTAATTTTAAACTTAGAGCATAGCTTTGTCAAATCCTTGTTTTTGAATTTCCCCCATTATCAGTGATTATTGTTGAGGGTACACCATGCCTGCAAATGATGTAGTTAAGAATGAACATAGCTACTAATTTGCCATTGGCAACGGTGAGAGGGACTGCCTCCACCCACTTGGTAAAATAGTTTGTAGCTGTGATTATGAACTTATGTCCATTTGAGGATGAGGGATAAATCTGACCCACCAAGTCAAAGGCCCATTGTTGAAATGGCCAGAAAGTAATGAAGGGTATAAGTGTTGGAGATTTGATTCTGAGCAGTTGATTGATTGTATGTTTGTCATTGATGACAACATATAATACATAGTACTAATTTTGTATGTACTTATCATAATGATGATGTGAAGACTTGTGTGGATAGATACATGTTGTTGACATGTTTATTATGTTATTTTCATACACGTAGACCTAGATATGATGTTTCAGTAAAGTTATGTAATTTTGTTATTGGCAGTTACAGTTCTGGAAGTGTAACGGTTTAGGGCCGTCGTATATCACGTGTTTCTTGAGTTGTGACTATATTTTGTATATGCATGTGTATATTCATGATTGCTTATGAGTTGATGATATTAATCCAAAGGCGCCAAACGTGTTTCAAGAAGATTGCAAAGATAGAGTTAAATTGGTGAGGCTGACTTAGTGAAGTGTCGCGTCTATTTGGTTTATACTTGCGTAGTTGTAATATTGCTTGCGTGCTTAGTAGAGCCGACAAGGATGTTATGAAGAGTTGTCTTACAGGTCCCATGATCTCATACTATGAGGAAGATACTTATATAAAGTCAAAGGTGACATGCTAAGTGTGAATGATACGAACAGATAGGAAAGATATACAAAGCAGATTATCAGAGTTGGTTCATTCATCAAGAGTCTATGTGAAGAAGAAGTGAAAGATTGCAATACACTGGAACTAATCAAGATAGCAGGTCTACTCTATAGTTTATCATCAGATATAGTGCATATCTATTATATAGAAGGTTGTATCCTTCACCATCAAGCAGTGAGCTTTTGGACAGTGATTCCACCACCCCTAACAAGGTTATTTGTAAAAGACTCCTAATAGGGTCCAACCCTTAACCAGGTTACTATACTTATTGCATTGTAATGTACAACTCTTAATAGGTTTTAAATATCTTCTAACAAGGATTACTACAAACAAGTATAGTTTATTGTGGGTTCTAATTCCCACTGGGGTTTTTACCATTTGGTTTCCCCATAGTCAAATTGTGTGTTGAGTATTGTGTTATCTGATTAAGCATTTACTTTGTTGTATTCTAAAGTTAGAGAAGTAAAAAGAACTGAATTTACTGATAATTGATTAACCCCCCTCGCAGTTATCCTTTGGTAATATTCTAACAATTGGTATCAGAGCCAAGTGCCTTGGATAAGAATCCTAATAGCTTAAGGTAGATCAGATGTCCTACTTCAGAAAAGAAAGCCCTAAGTTTGATAGAGAAAATTATCTGGATTGGAAAAAAAAAATGATAACACATCTACAGTGTGTTGGCTTTGATATCTTTGAAATTGCTACACAAGATGTTGTAATTCCATCTCTAAAAGACCTTGCAAAGGATGATGCTACTAATAGACAAAATGAAACATTTACCAATAATGCAATTTCTAAAGAAGCCCTAATCAGCGCCTTATCTGACAGTCAATTTTCTAAGATCAAGAAAATTAATAGAGCATATACCATATGGAATTATTTAGAAGATGTGTTTGAAAGAGATGTTCAAGCAAAAAATGCACGTAGGAAGACATGGAAAAAGAAATACAACAGTCTTGAGATGTTACTTGAAGAGAACATTAGAGCCTACAATCAAAGAATAAATAAAGTAGTCTCTAGAATCAGAAACAATGGTGGAGAAATATCAGAAGAAGATATAATGGACAATATGCTAACTACTTTGACATCAGAATATGAAAACAAGATCAATATTCTAGAGGAAGCCATGAGATTCTCAAAATATTTCAAGAGAGAGACTTTGATAAGCAAAATCTATGCATTTGAGATATCAAGATTGAAGACTGAACCTAAAAGTGAAACAACTTTCAAAACCTCAGTCCATGGTAAGAAATCCTTACACATTTCCAGTCATAATGAAAAAGAAGAAGTTGATGAATAACTTGAAGAAATCATTGCTATGATTTATAGAAGAGAAAAGAAAGGTAAAGGAAAATATGAAGGACAACTTCCATTCAAATGTTTTTCATGTAACAAGATTGGTCACTTTGCATCTAAATGTCCCACAAGAGTCAAGAAGTTCAGATCTGATTACAAACCCAAATATAAGAAGGAATGTTATCATGCTGAAGGTGTAACCGATGAAGATTTAGGAGAAGATGAAATTGGATTCATTGCCCTTAGAGACATGGAAAGGTTGCTTAAGGAAATGGACATTGCAGATGAAAAGGAAGAACAAGAGCTAGCCCTAATATCCAAAGCAGACATCAGAACTGATTGGATCATTGACAGTGGATGCTCTCATCATATGATAGGTGACAAAGATAGATTTGTTCATTTGGACAAATACAAAGGTGGTATGGTTAGATTTGGAGACAACACTCCTAAACCTATCATAGGTAGAGGTTCTATTACTTTGGATGGAAAGAACAAGACAGATAATGTTCTATATGTTGATGGATTACATCATAACCTGCTGAGTGTTGGACAACTAATTGACAAGGGTTATCATTTGGAGTTCAAATAAAATAAGTGAATCATTAACAACAAGGATGGTGACATGATTGCATCAGGTTCCAAAACAAAAGGTAATGTTTTTTTAGCTTAACTCTGATGTAATTTATTTTGTTGCAAAGATAGATGACAGTTGGTTATAGCACAAGAGACTATGTCACATCAATTTTGATAACATAGTAAAGATCAGTAATGTCAAGGCAGTTAGAGACCTACCAAGTATTGCAAGACTAGTTGACACAATATGTAGGGAATGTGTTATCGGTAAGCATGTAAGGAGTTCCTTCAGAAGCAAGAAAAAATCAACTGAGAATAAATTGGACCTAGTGCATATAGATTTGTGTGGTCCTACTCAAACAAGATCATACTACAGAGAAAGGTATTTCATTTTTTTTGTTGATGATTTTTCTAGGGCGATGTGGGTTGCATTCTTAAAGGAGAAGTCTGAATATTTTGAGAAGTTCAAAATATTCAAAGCTAAAGTTGAGAATGAGTCTGGATTGAAACTGAAATGTCTGAGATCAGATAGAGGAGGAGAGTTCACCTCTGATTATTTTTATGATTATTGTGAAGAACATGGTATTAAAAGATAGTTGAGTACACCTAGAACCCCTCAGCAGAATGGGATTGTAGAAAGGAGGAAGAGGATCATACTTGATAGAGCGCACTCTATGATGACTGATGGAAAAGTTGCGCACACCTATTGGAGAGATGCAGTGAACACAATAGTATATACTATCAACATAACTCAATTGAGGTCAGGCATAGATAAGACATCTTATGAACTTTGGTTTGGCAATGTACCTACAGTAAAGTATTTCAGAATCTTTTGCAGCAAGTGCTACATCAAGAGAGATGATGGTGTTGGTAAGTTTGATGCTAGAAGTGATGAAGGTATTTTCCTTGGTTACTCTACAAAAAGAAAAGCATATAGATGTTTCAATTTAAGATTGAAAAAGATAATTGAAATTACTCATGTAAAAATTCATGAGAATTTTATGGTTCAAGAAAGATACTATGAATATGCACCTATGATTGAGGATGAACCTAGGCCTAGTATCAAAGATACTGTTATTGAAGAAATGTTTGATTGTATTGATGTCTCATGCAATGACCCTGAATCAAGTAGAGAAGAATCACAGATTACAGAAGAAGAAAACACACCTAAGGTTCCAAAATTCACATCTAGATATCACCCTAAAGATGATATCATTGGAGATTAGAGTAGCAGCATTTTGACAAGGTCAAAAGAAAAAGGTCTAGCAATGGATGAAGAGGTATGCTTACTTTCACAGATTGAATCTTTAAGTGTTGAAGATGCTTGTAATGATTCTGATTGGAAGAATGCAATGAAAGAAGAATTAGATCAGATAATTAAAAATGATACATGGGAATTAGTCCCTAGACTTAGTGACAAAAATGTGATTAAAACAAAGTGGGTATTCAGAAACAATATGAGTGAAAATGGTACAGTAGCAAGAAACAAAGCAAGATTGGTATGTAAAGGATATGTGCAAAGAGAAGGAATAGACTACACTGATACATTTGCCTTTGTGAGCATACTAGAAGCCATTAAATTATTTTTTGCATATGCAACATTCAAAGACTTTAAAGTTTATCAAATGGATGTAAAATCAACTTTTTTGAATGGTGATTTGAATGAAGAAGTCTACATTGAACATCCTGAAGGATTTAGTCTTTCAGATGAACCAAACATGGTATGCAAATTGAAGAAAGAACTCTATGGTCTTAAACAGGCCCCAAGAGCTTGGTATGAGAGACTTGATGGTTATCTTACCAAGATTGGATTCAAGAAAGGAGCAGCAGATTATAACCTATTCACAAGAGAAACACCTGATGGATTATTGTTAGTTTCTATATTTTTTGATGACATTATCTTTGGGGGTAATGACAAGCTCACTAAAGTATTTGCAAAAGAAATGCAAAATGAATTTGAAATGAGTATGATTGGTCCTATAAAATACTTTTTGGGGCTGAATGTAAAGCAAACAAATAAAGGTATATTCATAAATCAGTTAAAATATGTGAAGGAAATATTGAAGACCTTCCAGATGGATGAGTTAAAGCCAATATGCACTCCCATGATAACAGGAAGCAAGCTTTCAAAGGACGATGATTCCACAACAGTTGATAAGACATTGTACAAATCTATGATTGGTAAACTCATTTATCTAATTCAATCTAGACTAGACATATCTAATGTAGTTGGCATTGTTGGAAGATTTGCAGTTGAACCCAAGTAGAGTCACCTAATGGAAATAAAGAGGATATTCAAATATCTAAAGGGAACTATAGACTATGGTTTATGGTATCCTAAATTAGATAATGTAAAGTTTCATGTGTACATAGATGTAGATTGCACAGGTTGTATTGATGACAGGAAGAGCACTTCAGGAGGAGCAATATTCCTTGGAGACAGGTTGGTTTATTGGATAAGCAAGAAGCATAACTATATATCTCAGTCAACACCATAAGCTGAATATGTTGCAGTGGCACTGAATTGTTCAACCATGGTTTGGATCAAGTAGATGGTTAAAGAATTTGGCATTCAGGTTGATTATCCTATTTTTATTCATTGTGATAATACTAGCACTATAAACATGTCTAAGAACCCTTTGATGCACGCAAAGACAAAACACATAGAGATCAAGTACCACTTCTTAAGAGAAAAGGTTGTAGACAAAGAAGTTAAATTGGACTATGTGAACACCAAAGAACAGTTGGCAGAAATTTTCACAAAGACCCTATCAAAGGATAATTTTGAGTATCTCAGGGAGAAGTTGGGAGTAATTCCCTCTCCTAAGTCTATTTAGAAGAAGTAGCAAAGACATCAGTCATTAAGTGACTAATGAATTTTTGACTACTCTACTTCTAGAGTAGTACCTATACCTAAAGATCTATGGCACCCTTTTGTCATTGATGTGAAAGGGGGATTATATAGTAAGAGGAGTATGTACTAATGGGGGAGCATATACTCTGGGGGAGTCTATACATGGAACAAAAAACATAGATAGAGGAACTACAGCACCTTAGAGAAATCTTTGATGAGGATATTGAGAAGATTGTAAAAGAAAGAGGACACCATGAACAGAGGATGTTTTTGATATCATATTTTTCCATCAATGTCAAAGGGGGAGATTGTTGGAGATTTGATTCTGAGCAGTTGATTGATTGTATGTTTCTCATTAATGACAACATATAATACACAGTAGTAATTCTGTATGTACTTATCAGAATGATGATGTGAAGACTTGTGTTGATAGATACATGTTGTTGAAATATTTATTATGTTATTATCATACATGTAGACCTAGATATGATGTTTCAGTAAAGTTATGTAATTCTATTAAATTGGCAGTTACAGTTATGGAAGTGTAACGGTTTAGGGCTGACGTATATCACATGTTTCTTTAGTTGCGCCTATCTTTTGTATATGCGTGTGTATATTCATTATTATTTATGAGTTGATGATATTAATCCAAAGGAACCAAACGTGTTTCAAGAAGATTGCAAAGATAGAGTTAAATTGGTGAGGCCGACTTAGTGAAGCATCGCGTCTATTTGGTTTATACTTGCGTAGTTGTAATAATGCTTGTATGCTTAGTAGAGCTGACAAGGATGTTATAAAGAGTTATCTTACAGGTCCCATGATCTCATACTATGAGGAAGATACTTATAGCAAGTCAAAGGTTACACGCTAAGTGTGAATGATATGAACAGATAGGAAAGATGTACAGAGCAGATTATTAGAGTTGGTTCATTCATCAAGAGTCTATGTGAAGAAGAAGTGAAATATTGCAATACAATGGAACTGATAAAAATAGCAGGTCTACTCTATAGTTCCTCATCAGAAATAGTGCATATCTATTATATAGAAGGTTGTAGCCTTCACCATCAAGCAGTGAGCTTTTGGACAGTGAGTCCACCACCCCTAATAGGGTTATTTGTAAAAGACTCCTAACAGGGTCCAACATCTTAACCATGTCACTATACTTATTGCATTGTAATGTACAACTCCTAACAGAGTTGAAATATCTTCTAACATGGATTACTACAAACAAGTATAGTTTATTGTGGGTGCTGATTTCCACTGGGGTTTTTACCATTTGGTTTCCCCGTAATCAAATTGTGTGTTGAGTATTGTGTTATCTGATTAAGAATTTACTTTGTTGTATTATAAAGTTAAAGAAGTAAAAAGAACTAAAGTTATTGATAACTGATTCACCCCCCCCCCTCTCAGTTATCCTTTGGGACTATTCTAACAATAAGCTCCTTGGCTGGAGCATGAATCAGATTACAATATAGTTTACATTGTTTGCAAGACTTAAAAAATTGTGTAGCTTATTTTTCCATATCTGGCTAATAGTAACCATCTCTAATAAGTTTACGGGCCAATGTCTGGCCATTTGAGTGAGACCCACAAATGCCTTCATGCACCTCTACTGACACACATTTGGACTCATCAGGTTCTAAACACTGAAGGAGGCTACCATCTAGACCACACCTATACAAGTCATTAGCTATGATGACAAACCATGAAGCACTGTGGATTAAGTGACATTTCTCATTCTGGCTGTAAGTGTCTAGAACAATCTGGTCATGAAGGTAGGAAAAGATATGATGGTAGCGAGATGATTCATGTACAATAATAGAATAGATCATCCAAGATTTAGGCGATTCATAGGCTGGGTAGCGTAATGTGTCCACTAGGAATCCATGTCAAAAATCATTTTCTAGCATCTATAGCATGGAAGCAAGAGTAGCCATGGCCTCTGCTACTTTATTGTTTGCCCTTGGAACTTGTTGAAATATGATGTGAGGAAAATAATTTTTGAGGTCATCAACCAACCATTTATAAGGTACCAGCTTGTCATCCTTTGTCTGATAGATATCATTTACTTGATTGATGACTAACTATGAATCTCCGAGGACATTGAGTTCCTCTACTTGCCACTAAAGGGTGATCTTCATACCATTGATTAAGACTTCATACTAAACAATGTTGTTTGTAGAAGGAAACAACATCTTATATGCTTTTGGTAAAGAGTACCTTTGAGGTGTAATGAATAGTATCCCAGCACCTGACCCTTGTTGGGTAAATGAACCATCAAAAAACATAGTCCAGGATCGATGTGTGAGAAGTAATATGGACTCATATAGGAATTCAATGTGTAATGGTTTATGATCTACTGGAGGTGATTCTACCAATTGATCTGCATTGCCTATCCATTAATGGTTTTTCTTTCTACATATTCAATATCAAATTCACTGAGAATCATGACCCATTTAGTGAATCTACCCGTGAGTGTAGCTTTATTGAGCAAATATTTCAGAGGATCAATTTTAGCAATTAGGTGTGTAGTATGAGCCAACATGTAGTGTATCATTTTTTGTGAAGCAAATACAACTGCAAGGAAAGCCTTCTCTATAGAAAAATATTTTGTTTCATATGAGACCAGAGTTATACTAATGTAATAGATATCCCTTTCTTTGTTGTGATGATCTTCTTGAGCCAATAGGATACCCAATGATGTATCCATAACAGAGATGTAAAGTATGAGTGGCTTCCCATGAATAGGAGGCATCAAGATTGGCGGGTTTGCAAGGTACTGTTTGATTTGTGTGAACCCTTCATCACATTCTTTACTCCATTGGTAAGTCACACCCTTGTGTAAAGTCTTGGTGAATGGTTGTGACTTGTCCGCCAATTGTGAGATAAAATGTTGGATAGACTGCAGTCAGCCTTGAAGTCCTCTCATTTGTCTGATAATATTTGGTGATGGAATTTCCATGATAGCTTATACTTTCACAGGGTCCACTTTGATGCCCTTGGTAGAGATGATATAACCAAGCAATTTTCTAGATGTTATGCCAAATGTGCATTTCTTAAGATTGAGCCTCAAACTGAACTATTCCATACGATCTAGTATAGGACCCAGATCTGCAAGATGTTTCTTTTGGTGCATGCTCTTAGCTAGACTATCATCAACATAATCCTACATTTTTTTGTGCATCATGTCATGAAATATGGTTGTGATAGCTCTTTGATATGTAGCAACGACATTTTTGAGGCCAAAGGGCATGACATTCCAACAAAAAGTGCCGCATGTACATGTGAATGCAGTTTTCTCTTGGTCTTCTGGCACAATTTTTATCTAGTTGTAGCCAGAGAAACCATCCATTAGTGAATACATTTCATACCCTATTTTCATATCTACAATCATATCAATATTTGGTAGTGGGAAGTCATCCTTAGGACATGCCAGATTCAAGTCTCTGAAGTCTGTGCAGACTCGGATAGATTTATCATGTTTTGATACTGGACCAATGTTAGAGATCCATTCTGCATAGTCAATTACTCTGATAAATACGACCTTAAGAAGTTTCTCCAATTCATCTTTGACAAGTAGAGCCACATGTGGATTCATTTTTTGAAGCTTTTTCTTGATGGGCTTGACGCCTAGTGCAATGGACAAATGGTGCATGATTAGATTAGGGTCTAATCCTGGCATGTCTGAATATTTCCATGCAAAGTTTATCTTTTTACTCTGAAAGAATGTAGTGAATGTTAGGAATAAGGTGTCTCAACCTTGGATAATTCCTATTCTTATTATTTGTTTTGTAAAATGTATTTCTTGCAAATAATGTTGATGTGTCGGCATCTTGAATAGTGTGTAAGGAGATCATGG
>MU226537.1:240727-266682 GCA_018584345.1 Thuja plicata
TGCAATATCTTTGTTAAAGTAGTTAACGAATCTATTCAGTTGTAAGGATTTAAAAGAATTTGCATAATACTTTCCTATAGAGATTAGCGTAGGAAGCTGTTTCCGCACCTGAGTTTCCTTACAGTGAATTCCTCTCGTTTTGTCTCAGATAGTGATTGTGTCAAGTGAATGATTTGAGGTTCAAATTTTGTACCCAAGTTGATTGGTTGAGTTGGTTCAATAATCACAGATGATCATTCTTGGAAATGACTCAGAAGTGCATCAAGTATCTCATCCTCGGGCGCCTCAGAGAGGTTTTCACCCTTGGATACATCTTTTATTTTTAATTTTTTAGGCTCTGATACTGCCACAATGTGTTTTTCACCATCAGAGCACCTATTTTTTCTTCTTTTGATTTTGTGACTAAGATACTTGATGTCAGCCTCAGTCATGTTGACAGTTTCTTTGCTAGTGGAGGACGTTATAGGTTCGACAATGTGGAGGTAACAGGTAAGAGAATAATCATTCTGGAACGTAAGGACTTCATTAGATGGGGAGGTAGAGTTCCAATCTATAAGCTTGGGATGGTGAAGTGAAAGAGAAGTGATGGGTTCAAGTGCATTCATGGTATAATCATCAAAATTATGGACAAGCAAGTCGAGACCTAAAGCGATCTCATCTAGAGGTATAGTCGAATTCCTTTTCTTCCTAGCGATCGTAGTAGACAACATGTTAACATATATGGAGTTGGACTCATTTGACCTTACACTAGACCCTTCACCTACTTTGAGAAGTTTTCATATGTGTGAACTAAATCTATATCCCTGTCAGAGGTGGCATATGACAAGCTGTCAAACTCATATTCATGAGAGTCCATTTCATCATTAGGTGTCATGTCAAGAACATGAGTGAAATCAACCCTTTGTCCATAGTTGGGATGAGTTCTACCTAGAACCTCTACTATGGTTAGATGAGCACCTTTTGACCAAGGTACCTCATCAGTGTTTGTAGCATCAGTTGCTTCTTGTGTAGTGAGAAGTGACTATGATTCTTGTTCAAACTATGCTTGAAAGTGTGGAGGTATGTATAAATCACCCTGGTGACCTGGATTTACAGTGTGTATTTCTTTCCACTCCTCATAGGTTAATGGATAAAAGGAAGTGGTGTCATCAGAATCACTGTCAGTTTCAATTGTACTGACGCGTGGTATAAAGTCATTTGGCTCGACAAAGAATGCCACCAGGTCTAGAGGAATAGGATAAGGAAAAATATCCTCCTGAAAACTGTCTTCAGATTCTTTAGTTTTAAATGTTTCTTCAGGTATTGGTTGTTTATCTTCTCGAGGTACAAACTTGTTTATCCCTAGTTGAAATGTGAGTTTCTTGAAGCCTATACCTATGGAGTCACATGTTTTGCGACCAATAGCTTCAAGTGGTGCAATCATTCCCTTATGATTCGCACCTATAGGACCATTTCCTTTGTAGCCAAAATGTTGCATAATAGGTAGAACTTTGCAATACTGCTCAGGTTTTATGTCATAAGGGGGAGTAGTTTGTTTAGGATTGTCTTCTCCTTTATAGATCCAAGCTTTGATAGCTCAGTTTTCAGCTTCTTCTTCTAATTGTACCATGGCTTGTACAAAGGTACCACCATACTTTGTTGGAGGAGGAATAGTAGAAGGTTTAGTGCTCTTAGATGTTCTCCCAAAAGAACGTGAAGACAAAGGCAGAGATGTAATAGATAGCACAGGTTCAATCTGATATCCTCCCATGTCAATTTTGTTGAGTGTCAAATTCTTTTCCATTTCTTTTAATTTAGTGTCAAGCAGCTCAATAGATTCTCTATTGGTAGGCACAAAGGTGTCTACAGATTTTGTGAGGGCATTGCAATCATAGCGTGTATTAGCAGGTATAGTCACTTCAGATCCTTGGAATGGGAACTTAATGCACTGATGGTACATTGAAGGGACAACTTGCATTTTGTGGATCCATGTCTTGCCTAATATAATATTGTATTCCAAAGGAATGTCAAGCATGTGACATATAACATCTCATTCAACAGGGCCAACTCTGATTGGCAACACAACTAGCCCCTTGGATTTACATTCTTCTTCATCATAGGCCTTAATAGTAATATTTTTGTGGGCATCAATGTAGTCTTCACTGTAGCCTAACTCAGTAAGGAAGCTAGCAAAGAAAATATTGAGGCCAACACCATTATCTATGAGAACATGGTGAACACGCTTTGGACCAATCATGACTTCAATGTGTAGAGGGTTATTATGTGGGTGACTCAAAGAATGGTTGTCTTCCTTATAGAAAGAAAAGTAATGGGAGGAGGTCAAGTGACCTACCATGGATTGAAATAGGTCGAGATCAAAATATTTTGGGACATTTGCCTCAGTGAGGGCTTTGTCCACAATTTCCCTGTGAGAAGGAGAAATGTTTAGTAGCTCAAAAATAGTGATCTGGGCATTAGTATGTTCCAATTGATCAATAATGTTGTAATTGGTAGCATTAGATGAGGAACCCAACTTTGGATTCTTATTGGCAAAGCCAACATTACCTTTGTCTGAAGGTTGAGTTGATGTAGACATAGAAGGCTCAAGGCCTTTGAGGATGATCTTAGCGCGAGATTGAGTGACAACATTAAAACTGACCTGAGGTTGTTCTTGTTCAGAAGACTAAGGTGTAGGCCATCACAATATGAAAGGTGTTTTGGGCTTTGGAGTATCTTCCCTTCCCTTAAGAATGATGACATTACAGTATTCAATATCAATAGGTTGAACCATATTAAAGACATTGTCATTATTGGTGTATGTATAGTTGAACTTGGCATCAGTCTTTTGCCGTTAAATGATTCACCTTTTCCATGAGGAGGAAATGGGTCTTTGAAAGCTTGGTGATCAGATTTCTTGTTATGAACTCCCACAAAAATAACCTAACTATCGATGAGATCCTAGATTTTATGCCGCAATTTAAGGCAAGTAGCCATTTTATGACCTTTATTTTGGTGAAAATCACAATAAGTAGATTCATTCCACCAAGAGGGTCTTGGTTATAGATCATAAGGTCATGAATTGTCCACTGGAGTGAGTAAATGGTTGTCCAAGAGACCATTGAAAAACCGCATCAAGAGGTTCTCCTAAAGGAGTGAACTCACGCTTGGGTCTAGGAGCCCAAGGTTCAGATCCATAAAATTGTGAAGTACTCAGTTTGGAATCTATCATAGCATGTTTAGTGTCTTTGGCTGCTTGCATCGTGGTAGTGAGATTAAAGGCAGCCTTCGAAGGCTTAGGAGTCACATTGTCTACAACTCCATCATTCACAACATTTTGGTTCTTGTTAGGAAATTTGGGTTTATCTTTGCTTGAGGAGGAAGACCCTTGTTTATTTTCCTTGTGCAAGGTCAATTCTCATTTCTTGATCATGAATGTCTCGATTCTCACAGCTTGCTTAATCATGTCATCAAAGGTTAGAGGACCTTGCACCTGTACTTGATATCCAAAGTTTGGGAGAAGATTGTTGAGAAAGATGTCCAACTTTTCAGATTTGGGTATCTTGCATGAATATCATGTATAAAGTTGTTGATTTTGTTTTAAGTTGCAAAGGTCTTAGATATGAACCAGATGTTGGATTTTGTAAGAATAGTGTTGTAGAAATAAATTGGCAATTTCATCAAAAATGTTGATGCCAGTTGGTAGTCTAGAAAACCACTCCATAGCTGACCCTCCAAAACTACATGGGAAAAGATGCATGAGGTAGGTTGTGTCATGTATAAAATCCATAGAGAGAGCACCAAAATCTCTCAAATGGTCTTGGGGGTTAGATGTACCCAAGTATTTATCATATTTGGGAATTTCAACTCCTTTGGGAAATGGAGGCATGCATAGGCTCTTATCAAACGGTAATGGACAAATTCTATCTAGTGTGAATTGAGTGGTAGGTTTGTCTTTTTCCTTCATGAGATGAAGGAGTTTTTCTTTCATGCCTTGCATTTGCTTTTGCAAGCGGGAGTTTTCAATTTCTTCCTCTTTCTCAATAAGTGTCTCTACCTTGTAATTAGAGGGAAGTTTGGCACCTTGGGTGGCTAATTCGAGAAGGTATTTCTCCTTCTCTTCTTTCATTATGACTGCCATCATTCTCATGAAATTTTTATTATTGCGAGCGTCTAAGACATCCCCTTGGGTTATTTCTTTCTCTTCATCAGGGGGGTCTTGAAAAGTGTATTTACCCCTGGTTTGAGAGAGATCATCTCTGCTATGTTCACCTGATTGTTCATGATCTACCATCTTGCTAGAATGCATGTGTTTAATGTATAAAGACTCAGTATGAAAATTTTGAATGTTCTAAGAATTTGGGTCCTCTTGGAACAAAGGGTTTCAAACCTGACTAGAATCTACTGGAAATGACTGTTTAATGTAAGGTCAGCATACCGGAGAAGGAGATCGAGATGATTCCTCACTAGATATAATCAAAAATGGTGTGGAAAGAACAAATATATATTGGTTGATTGAAGGAAATATTTTTCCACTTTGAGTTGTGACAATCATAGACAAATATTGAACAAGGGATGTGAACTAGGACCAAACTTGAAATTGTCTCAAAGTAATTGCACATAAATTGCCAAAAGGTGAAGTATCCTTGTTGCAAATCCTCACATATGAGGCTAGAACAACCAAGAGATGACTATTGTGACACAAGGCATGACGACACAGTAGAAATAGACCAAAAGATATGAGACAAGACCAGTTTAATCAAGAATCATGAAATCCTCAACCTAAGAAACCAAGTTTTTGACTGTGTGAAGATAGAAGGTAGATAAATAGACCTAAATCAGAGACCATATTTGAAATAAGTACGTTTGACTGATAGGAATTAGCTTGTTGTTTTGAAAAAAATCTTTAGACTCATGCGAAGAAGTGCATTCTCACGCAAAGATTCTCATAGATGCACGCAAAACTATGTAGTCCCACACGAAGAATGATGCCAAACTGGTGAAGAAAAGTGAATATAATGACAACAAGATTGCAAAATATAACACGATGATTGGTAGGGTGTCACATGAAGATTCTCAGATAATGATGTGAATTTTGCAGAATGTCACGTGAAACTATGCAAATTTGACAAAAGAAAGTCTACAGAATCAGATAGTTAAGACCAAATTGCATTTTCTTAGATAAAATCATACTGTTTTCTGACAGATAGTTTAAGTTACAGATTGTTTTGGATATGCTCAAGTTTGATAGTTTGTGTGTTTTGATGATAGTTTTGATTTTTCAAATGATATACCCACGCAAAACACATTAAACAAAATGTTTATAGTACCAGAATAGAAACATCACAATCCTAGGATATCCAGGATAGTATTCGTTGAATCCCCACTTGAACCAAAGTTTAGCTACGCCTACTCTTTGCGTAAAAATTAGAAGCTTGGAGGCACAGGCTCCTCCTTACATGTGCACTCACTTCTCAGGCACACCAATCTTCAAACCCCAAAGGAATTACTTTCCAAAGGGATGTTGTCTCTACTAAGAGCCGTAAGAGTGTGGAGCATCTTAGTCGGTCTCTGACTTTCCATGCCAATCGATAGAGGGTTTTAGGAAACCAGGACAATAGTTTTTAGTAAGGAAATCCGTTCAGGTTGTTGTGATCAAGTCATTTTCCCAATAAAGGGGGCTCTCCCCATCCTTTCAAAGAAAGGCTTTCACATTAATGATGTTGGGACTTTAATGTACCACTAGGGTACTGGAGGAGATTTTTGGTTTCCACAATGAATTCACACCTGTCTATTGTGACATTAATCGCAATAGCATTTTTTATATACCGGCTCAGAAGGGCTTGGCTTTAGCCTGTTACCGGTTGGGAATCCACTCTCATCGGCTCTGCTAAAGCTCTCGGGAGGTAGCCACTCTAGAAGAATCACATGAATTTCTCTTACACCCAAGATCCATAAAGGTGAGGGGAGAGGATATGTTCATGTAGTTCTTGGAATTACAATTTAGAAAACACTTCAATCACGCAAGACAATGATTCATTTTAATCACCAACTGAAGTGTGTTCTAACTACTAAAAAATAGACATGAGAATTTGTGAAAACATGCAAGGTCTTTGACAAACGTCCTGAAATAAACACATTAGTAGTTTGTAATGTTTTTCTTCATTTTAGTGTCCTGCAATAAACGCGTTAGAAGTTTATGATTTTCTTTCGTTATCTCAGCATCCTGCAAACCACTGTTAAGCTGTTCCAGAAGATAAAATCAGAGAAACACAGATGTCAGGAAAAAATAGATGGTTAGAAAATGAAGACAACAAATAAAAAATAAAATCTCTGGTATTGAATTTCATGCGATGATTTAGCCTAAATCACGTGAAGAAGTGCAGAAAGCCCTACGAAGAACTAGAAAGTTCACGTGAGACACTAAAAAAGTTCGCGTGATATTAAAATAGAACAGTATGAAAGTACAGAGATAATGCAGAAAAATTGAAAAAAGTGTAATAAAATGGGGCCAAAATAGATTACCTCGGGACCCATGGTGGGCACCAGAAATGTATGTTGTAAATTTGGCCTTGTTAATTCACCATACACTTCAACATAATCCTTATTCATCAGATACACACAATAATGAATATGAGATTATTCATCCTGCCTGTCTGTATGATTCGACCTATTGCCTTCTATCCAGATGGGGTTTTTAAATAGCTCTCAGAACAAGAGTCTCACAACCATAGACCAATCTAGAAAAAAGGATTTATGCTTCCATGAATGCAATGCAATGATTAATCTAGAAATGAAACATGAAAGATTATTCTAAATGATCCATTTAAACTAGAAATGAGATAAAAACTATGCCATGATTTCAATGAGATTATTCTAGAATTGAAATTAATCTATTGCAAAATGAAATTATTCTATATGAGATTAAAACTAAGAATGTAGCAACAATTCACTATTCTAACAATGCATCTGACTAGAAATTCTGGAAGGGCTTTGAATGAAGAATGGGAGTTCTTTTATAGACTCAGAGGTGATCAGAATAGAAAGTTTCCCTTTTTGAAATAAAACAGATAGAAAAGCCTGTTTAAAATAGAAAGATTTCTTTAAAAGAAAAAAATAAATTGTTTTCCCTTTTCTTTAACTATTTTCTTTCTTTGATTTTAACTATTTTATTTATGATTTTAACTATTTTCTTTCTCTTTAAAGTATGGTTATTTCAAAACTTCTATTTCTAAACTAGAGAGAAGATTTTTGAGAGAATATTTAATTAAATAAATAAAGTATGACCTCATAAATATGTTTTTCTCAATTATTTGAATAATTAAATTCAATTATTGAAATGAGGATATTTATTTAAAAATTAAATATTATTTAATTCCTTTTTATGTGTTTTAGCTAAAAGGGGTGAATTTAATTTAATTAAAGTGCTAGGACTTTATAATTATGTTAATTCAATCATAGGGTTTGTTTAGCCAATAGATATTTAGGAATTAAATATAATGTTATGATTAATGTATATTTAGGATTTTCTGCATTTGACACTTAGGTCGAGTAGAGTCAGTCAAAACTAAGAATTGCCTAGTACAATAGGACTTTGATGATTCAGAAGAATGACAAATGCAAGAAAATTGGTTAGGATTGCAAGATGCCAATTAGGGGTGTTACAATGTTGACCATAATGTGTGAGTACAATAGGGATTAGGATCTAGTTAAGTGTTAATTCATTAGGAAGTTGCAATTAGGGGCTAAAATATTGTAAAGCCTCCTGATTGGTTAGAAGAGATGATGATGTCAGAATGATGTTATTAGGGCTTGGAGATGTTTAAAATATTGTTTGACCCAAGATATAAGTCTAGGATGATGTTATGTTAGTTCTTAATCACATTTTCACTAAGATGTGAAAAAGTTCAAAAAGATGTAAAAAGTTGCTCAGAAAATTTTGCAACATTTAAAAGTTCCTCGGACAAAATTGTCCAATTTTGCAAAAATGATTGACAAGTTCCTTAAGTAGAAAACAAAGGCATGGTCAACCTATTTAAGAAATGTGATGACCTAATCCCAAGTTTAGACACCTATTGCACGGATTTTGATTTTTGGGAAATGCAAAGAAGTGTTGTTTTGTGTGCATTTAGTTATATATTGAGTAACAATAGATTAAAGATCGATTGAATTCAGAATTTTATCTCATGCATAGCTTATATTAGTTTTTTTTATTAATTTTTGCATAATTGGTTTAGTATTTTGAAGTTTTTTATTTAATTTTTTGTAAATATTCTTGTTTTGCACTGTCACTGGTTCAAACCAAGGAGTTTGTAAACATTGAGACTTATCTCAATATCCCACTGTTCAATCTTCATCACCTCTTGGGGATAGTGAGTAGAATCCATTTACATAAAATATATAGGAGCTTGGGCCCTCAAATGCAAAGGAATCATTTTTAAGGTCTTTCCCTATGCAAGTTAGTGGTGAGCCTAGCTAAGGAAGAAACTGTTGCAGAATGTATAACTTGAAAAGGTGTGAACCAAAGAACCAATCAACTATTGGGAGCTGAAGTTGGTAGTCTTAAAAAGAATTGGGGAAGAGGATAAGTTCATACCAATCCAGATTGTAGTATGAAAATTATAGACAATCCAACAAACCAGTGAAGACCTAAAACCCACCTTAAACGAAAAATAGTTTGGATTAGAGCACTGTATGGAAGATTGGGACCCTAAGACCCTAACAATATTGGAGGGGTTGGAAAATTAACCTAGAAACCAGAGAAAATTTTCAAGGTCAATTTAGGAAGAAGTGGTGAAAATTCATATTCTCTCAGAATAGGAGACCTAATAGAGCTACTAGCCATTAGGTCTATTTTGAAGCTAATTGTAGAAATTGACTAGTAGGATGAATCAAGAGGGACTCCTAACAGCTCTAGTTGGTCAAATTTAAATTTATGAGAACACCTCCTAACCTCTACAAGAATACTTTACAAGATTGGGGGTGGAAATTATTTGAGTGAGTTCAAGGGCTAAAGAGTAGGAAGCTAGTAAGCAGCAAGTAGAAGTCATGGCTTGGTAGTTCTTTCTTTGTAGTCTGGCTGGTTAAGGAGACTAGGGGATCAAGAACATTAAAATCATCCTATAGGTTAGAGGTGTGTAGACAAGGCACATTGAAGTCTATTGAAAGAATAGTAGCATCATCTTTTGACTTTCTCATCCAACCTCCCTATAAGATTGGTATCAAAGCCCCCCAAAATATTTGGGATTACATAGTGTATGTTAGGTTGTGAGTCCAATGGGTCTTCAATCATGGTGACCAATGTAGAATTGGCCAAGAATGTCAATGACCAAGAGGTAGATATTAGGCTATGGAGAGAAAGAATAGCCCAATTAGAGAAGCATTGAGTGAAGTGCAAACAAAGACTGGCGATGTCAGTGAAAAACTTTAAGGAAAGGAAGCTAAGAGAAAAGAGGCTGCTGAAGAGGATAAAACTCTAGAACTCGACCCTATCTTGCAAGAGGATCCCTCCACGAAAACCTTGAAGGCTATGAGTGGAAGGCTCTTGAAGGAATAACACTTTTTATTGCAAGGATGGAGGGAGATCTAGTCTTGTACTAGATATAGGGCATGGAGAACCACTTTGAATGTGATGGAATCATAGAAGCACATAAGGTAAGGGTGGAAAAATTGAGACTTAGAGGCTTTGCATTGACATGGTGGAAGTCCATCCAAGAAGAGAGGGAGAAAGAAGGAAAGAAACCAATTGCCACTTGTAAGGGCATGGTAGTTAAGGTGAAAGAAGAATACATGCATGATGAATACGAAATATAATTGCATAGGAAGAGAAAGGGCCTGAGACGGAAGGATCTTGATGTAAATTCCTATACATATGAATTCCAAAAACTTTTTTAAGGTCCAATGTGAGTGAAGATGAAATCCTTAAGGTTGCGAGGTACCTAAATGGTTTAAAGAGGATCATCCAACTGGAGATGAATCTGCTAATCCCCAAGATAGTACACCTGTGCTATCAATTGGCCATCAAGATTGAGGAAAAGAAAAAGGGGAAAAAAGATCAAACTTCCAAGAACATAGGAAGAAGTAGAATCCAAAGAGGTCAGAGAGGTTGTTCCCATGGAAGAGTGATTGAACAGAGAAGCTAGGGAGAGTCCAAACTTGTGGACCATGGAAATGAAACAACTTATAGAGGAGGTTATGG
This sequence comes from Thuja plicata, assembly GCA_018584345.1. Taxonomy (NCBI): domain Eukaryota; kingdom Viridiplantae; phylum Streptophyta; class Pinopsida; order Cupressales; family Cupressaceae; genus Thuja; species Thuja plicata. Next base: position 250,902 of record MU226537.1, read on the forward strand.
AATAGGTAGGGGAATAGAAGGAGGTTGTAACAGAGGAAGAGGTACAGGATGAAGCAATTCATATTTTTCTAACATGAACTGCTATAGCTATGGTCAAATGGGAAATCCTTCTTATAGGTTTTGAGAGAAGGAATATTCCTCAAACAAAAAAAATAGAGTGGAATATGCACACGAAGACACATCAAGTGTAAAATCACCAGAGGTGAGTCAAATTGAATCAGAAATGGGAGAGAATCTAATGTTTATCAGAGTCTTGGTTAGATAACTATCGAAGGTGTTAGCCCTATAAATTTTTCATATGCTTTCATGGTTTTTTGCAAGTAAAATTGACCTGTTTCCCCATGCTTTAGGTCTCTGTCCTTAAACCCTTTGTCAAATTCATGAAAAAACGTGTCCTTGACGCCTGTTATAAAATGAAGTTACTTTTTTCATGTAACTTAAAATACTTAAGTCATGTTTTTTATGTCATCGTCGGGTGGGGAAAATTTATCTCCTAAAATATTTTCCTAGTGGGTATTTTATATTTCCTAAGTCTATGTCCCTGAAATACTTTATCTTTAATGCATCTTCTCAGAAAGTTGAACTCAATCCTATGGCTGGCGCATTTCCTTAATCATGAGATGCGGTTGATTTATGCTTCAAGGTATTGCACCATTTTGATTCATGTCAGTTGTGAGATCTCAGGGCCCTTTAGCAGGAAGTTATACATGATGAAGATGTGAGGTTATTGTGTGGTCAACACTTTTTGTTGAAGAAAAGAGGAACAACATTTAGTGTTCAAGGCCCTACACCTGGTTGCCATGTGTAAAATTTTCAAGTGTAGGGATGTGTTAAAGATAGATCAAGGTTTATTTTATCCAACGGTGGGCACTTTTCCTTGATCCAAAGATGATCGACAAATGATCATCGAGGCTTTGTGCTTAGGGGACACATGGTGATTGGTGGGACCAGGTCAGCGCTAAGGAGGAGTTAATGATCAATCAATCTAATTTTGATCGTTTGGTTGGTGCATTGCCTAGATCAAGAGATTAATGCTTTTGCATTGCATTTTTGTGCCATGGGTCCATCTGTAATCGGATCTTCCTAAGGTTTTTATCCCACATTCATTGTGTTGAAGAGTATTTTCATGTTTTTATAGCCAAGCACACAATGGTTATGTTCCTAAAAGGCATGCGCCTTTTGGAAGACAACTCAGAGGTTGGGGCAATCATGTGATAGATAGTTGGAGGATAGGAATGATATTGTTTTGGGCCCATGTGGTGATGATATGGTAGAGGGTGACATGTGGATAGTGGTTGTCGAGATTAATTAAGATAATTTTCATGTAAAGCTAAATGGATCAGATGGTTGGCATTTTGCCTCAAAGCATAAGATGATCCAAGATTATTGTTCAAGTAATTGTATGTGCATGACATGTGTCTAGGTCAGTCAGTGCAGGTCAGAAAGGAATAAGCATTTCTTATGGTCAATAGTTTTTCTCCGCGTCACAGATCAAATCTGGATCAACATTGAATGGAAGAGTTAAAGGAAGACTATTTTGAGAAGATCTAACGGTCCTCTCTATGCCTTAAAGAAAAGGGTGATCAAAGATTATTGTTTAAGGCATTTCCATGAGGTGACATGTAGAAGATCAAATTTTCATGCCTGGATAAATTAAAGGAAATTGAAGGTGTTGTTTTAGAGTCTGAATGGTTTCAAATCCTGACTGTTGATGCCGATTTTCATGTCACTTGTAGCCATTGTAACCAGATTTTAAAAAATTTAAATGTTTCCATTAGGTTTTTCAAGTGGTGAACTATGTCATGTACTACAGATAAATTAATTTGTTAATATAATATCTTGGGTTGTGTTTACACATCTGTAGGGTGTTGTTGGGATAGGAATTGGACAATTCAGAGTGCATTTATGTGCATAAATGATAGTTGAGGTTTCTGGAGGATACTTGCAGATATTTGGAACCCTAGAGTGGAGCCTTGTCTCCTATGTTTTATGTTGGATGTGTTACCAAGTCAGGTGGTTGGAGGATTTAATTTCCTTCAAATGCATGTAGAAGTATGAAGAGGGGTTGCTTCTTGTTGAAGGTGGGACAATTGGTTGGGAAGATAGATCAGATCATATCTTTGCAGATATTTTGGAGAAAGATAAAATAATTTAGAAGAAGGACTCTAGTAAATCAGATTGTGAAGAAGGACAGGTGTCAGATAAGTGTTACCTTTATGGTTTTCCTTCATCTATTTATTTCCTTCTTTTCTCTATGGTAGGGGTTTGGATGTTTTAGACTCCAAGTGTTGGTTCTAGGCTTTAGTTCCAAGGGGATATAGCAGGCTGTATCATATTGTATTTAGATAGAATAGAAGCTTTCAGACATTTTGCACATTATTAAAGTGGTATATGTTTTAGATCAGATTAGAATATGATATGATTCATCATACTTAATACAATTTCTACAGTTCCAAGTCTCTCCTTGGTGTTTATCTTTTGAAATTTAAATCTTTTGGTTCACTTCATAGAACTTTTCTATGTATATGTTTTATTCCCTACTTTTGATCTAGGATCAAATTAAATCAAATTTTGATAAGACATAGACTCTTCAGGTTTGTCTACACAAGGATCTTATAAGTAGTGGTTGGTCTGGATTGATTGTATTTATATCTTTAAGTCTTTTAAAATAGTTGCTTCATGTCTTTTGTATCTGCATTTGAGACATTTCCCAAAGGATAAGGAAATAATTGGGGATTAGTAGATTCCATTGAGATACATGTTTGATTGGTTTTGGGATTTATTTTATAGTATTACACATCAAAACTATTCCTAAAGTCCTTTATGTTTTTTGGTTGTTGATTATGGTTCGTAATCGTAATTGAGAGTCAATGAATGCCTTGTTAGCATTAGTACTTTCTTACCATTATCTATCAATATAATCCAGCGTAATAGGGAGTTGTAAAGAGTTGAATATATATTTTGACTAGGTGTCTCACCTTTATTTAATAGATCTAGAAGTGTAGACGAAGGTCTTGTCCCTATGTTCCAGTTACCTTGCAGCAATTTCATACTTGGAGCTAAGCACTCCTAAAATGAGTCTCAAGGTATATTAGTAGCTTTTCATTGCATAAACATTTTCAAAAACCAACAGACGAAAGAACCCACATAGAGAAGAGCCTTGTTTAGAATAAGGTATAAGATTCTTGGTAAAGTGCGCAAAGTGATTTTGGATTCACGTTGCATAGATAACATTATCTCAGAAGAAGTAGTTAAGAATCTTAACTTCTAAAAGATACCCCATAGCAACTCCTATAAGGTGACATGGTTGAATAAAGGGCAAAGTGTCCTTGTAATTGAACAAACATGGGTGGAACTCTCCATTGGATGCATGTCTTCTCCTATTGTGCAAACCATGACAATATGAAAGAGGAGCCATTTATGATGGAAAATAAAATACTGTTTCATTTAAGAAGGATGGAAATACATTCAAGCTACAATCTTTGCTAGATAAAGAAGGAGACAAGTCAAAGAATCCTAGTGTATAACTTAGTAGTGGAAAATAGTTCATGTAAAATCTTCAACAAGAAGGTAGTGAGGGCTATGCCATAGTTGTAAAGCCTAAGGAAGTGGAAAAGACTACACAAGAACCTATACCAGTTCAAGTTCAAGAGCTACATGAAAGTTTTAAAGGCATATTGAGTGATGTTACCCTAGAAATCCTACCTCCTAAGATCACTATAAGTCATAAAATAAACTTTATCCCAGGGGCTTCATTGCCAAACAAAGTAGCTTACAAGCTCACACCAGATTAGAGCCAAGAATTAGAAAGACAAGTGTAGGAGCTACTCTACCAAGGATTGATTAAGAATAGCATCATCCCATGTGTAGTACATGTGGTTTGGGAATCAAATAAAAGTGGTAAGTATTAAATTTTCATTGATTCTATGGCTATTAATAAGATTACCATTAGCTATATATTTCTTATACCTAGGATTGAGGATTTTATGGACTTCTTCGAGGGGCCAAATATTTTACTAAATTGGATCTTAAAAGTGGATACCACTAGATTAGGATAAAGGATGGGGAAGAATGGAAGACAACCTTCAAAACACTTAAGGTTTGTATGAGTAGAGATTTATGCCATTTGGGCTTACAAACGCCCCCAGAACATTCAGGAGGCTAATGAATGAAGTGTTAAAAGATTACACTAGTAGATTTGTAGTGCTAAGTCTTGATGATATACTCATTTTTAGAAAAACAAATGGGGAGAATATCAAACATTTGGAGATAGTACTAGAAAGGCTACAAGAGGAACAATTTTCTATTAACTTGGAGAAATGTGAATTCTTCAAACAAGATCTTGTGTACTTGGGATTTGTAGTGTCTAAAGGTTCATTGAAGATTGAGCCAAGAAAGGTGGAGGCCATCCTAAACTGACCCACACCAACTATAGGGACAAAGGTAAGGAGATTTCATGGGTTAGCTCAGTTTTATAGAAACTTTATAAGGAATTTCAGTAGTATTTGTGAACCTGTGCTAGAAACCATCAAAGGTGGATTGAAAACCAAGTTCAAGTGGAATCATGAAGTAGGTCAAATATTTGAGAAGTTGAAACAACATGTAGCTACCCAGCCTGTCCTCTTGTACCTAGTTTTGACAAGCTATTTAGAATAGACTGTGATGTAAGTGGAGTGAGAGTAGGAGGATTTTTGAGTTAGGAGGATAGGCCTATAGCCTTCTTTAGTGAGAATCTCAACCAAGAAAAGAAAAAATTATTCAGCTTATGACTTAGAATTGTATGCTCTAGTACAGTCACATAGGAAGTGGATACATTATATCCTACCTACGAAGTGTGAGGTGTACACAGACAAGCAAGCCTTGATTTATATCAATACACAAGACAAATTGAGCAATATGCACCAAAAATGGATGGAGTATCTACAAGCATTCACATTTACTATCAAACACAAGAAAGGACAGTTGAATAAGGTGGCATATGCCTTGAGGAAGAGATTGACGATAGTCCAAGAAGTTCAACTCCAATGTATTGGCATAGAGAGTTTTAAGGACCTCTCTAGAGATGATGAAGACTTTTTTGAAGCCTAAAAGGTATGCTTTGATGTTTAAAATCACTTTCACAGTCAGTTTGCATAATATAAATTACAGAGTAGTATTTTGTTTAAAGGGAATCAATTAAGTGTCCCTAAGGGTTCAATAAGGGAAAATTTTATTTAGGAGAAATACAATGGTGGCCTCAATGGCCATGGTAGCATCAACAAGACCATGGAGTTAGTGCAGAGGTTCTATCATTGGCCCAAGTTGTCTAGAGATGTCAGAAGGTATGTTTAACAATGTGTTGTGTATATGAAAGAAAAAGGGGGAGCTAGTAATGTAGGTTTGTACCAACAATGGCCCATTCCCAATAGACCATGGGAGTGCATTAGCCTGCATTTCATAGTAGGGCTTCCTACGACTAAGACAAGATTGGATAGTATCTATGTGGTGGTAGATAGGTTTAGGAAAATGTGTCATTTTATCCCTTGTAAGAATACCCATGATGCAATTTATATACCTCATCTATTTTTCAAGGAAGTGGTGAGGATACATGGATTTCTCCTAAGCATTGTGTCTGATAGGGATGTCAAGTTTATGGGTAATTTATGGAGCAGACTGGGTACTAACTTGTCTTTTGGATTGGCTTACCATTCACAAATAGATGGTCAAATTGAGATGATTAACATGGTATTGGGTAACTTTCTTACGTGCCTAACTAAAGAGTATGGGTAAAAATGAGATCTAGGTATAACACAAGCTGAGTATGCCTATAATGACAGTGTTGACCAAACCACTAGAAAAAGTCCTTTTCAGATAGTATATGAAATGCACCCAATGGGCGTGTGTGAACTTAGAGATATAGGAGCCATGGAGTATAGGAGTGGTCATGCATAATATTTCTCTTAGACAATGAAGGAGATTCAAGAGCAAGTCAAGAAGACTATTATAAAGGATACTCACAAATTGAAAGCTAAGGTTGATGAGAAAAGAAGAGATGTTTAGTTTGTGGGAAAATATGTCATAGTTCATCTAAACAAATCCAGATTGTAGAAACAAATGCCTACAAATTTGCAGATGAAAAGAGTGGGACCTTGCAAGATACTAGCTAAGTATGGGAAAAAAGCCTATAAGGTGGAACTTCATTCAGATTTGGGAATCTCACCATTGTTTAATGTAGTAGACTTAGTGAAGTGAAAGTGACCATTGTCTGAAGGAAACCAGACTAGTCAAGATATCCTAGAAGATATTAGAAGAGTAGCTTTACCTCAAAAATCTAAACCTCAAGCATAAAACATTTTAGAGTCTAGAGTGAAGAAGACAGCCAAACACAAGCTGTATATGGAGTACTTTTTTCCAGTGGAAGGATCACCCTGAATCTACAGCTACATGGGTAGGGGAAAGAAATTTCAAGAAGCTTGGCATTGATATCTCTTTGATATCCCCTCATTTTCCTTAATATTTGTGTAGAGGAGGAGAATGGTGTAGGAGCACCCATGGGATCGTAGAATCAATCCTATGATATTTTTTTGTCTGAAGCCCTCTATGGAATTTTGCTTTTTTATAAGGTCATGTTGACCATAGTGTGTGAATGAAATAGGGATTAGGATATAGTTAATTCTTAAGTCATTAGAAAGATTCAATTAGGGACTAAAATGTTGTAAAGCCTCCTGATTGGTTAGAAGAGATGGTGATGTAATCATGATGTAATTATGGCTTGGAGATGTTTAAAATCTTGTTTGACCTAAGATAGAAGTCTAGGATGAGGTTAAATTAGTTCTTAATCTCATTTTCACTAAGTTGTGAAAAAGTGCAAAAGGATGTAAAAATTTGCTTAGAAACTTTTGCAACATTTAAAAGTTGCTCGGACAACATTGTCCAATTTTGAAAGAATGATGGAGAAGTTCCCTCATTGGAAACAAAAGGCATGGTTAACCTATTTAATAAATATGATGAACTAATCCCAAGGTTAGACACCTATTGTGCGGATTTTGATTTTGGGAAAATACAAAGAAGTGTTGTTTTGGTTGTATTAAGTTATCTATTGAGTAACAGTAGATTAAAGATTGGTTGAATTCAGCACCATAGCTCATGCATGGCTTAGATTAGTTTTTTTTACTCCTTTGTGTGCCATTGGTTTGGTATTTTGAATTTCTCTATTTAGAGTTGTAAATATTCTTGTTTTGTACTATTACTGGTTCAAACTGGCAGTTTGTAAAATGGAGACCTAGCTCACTATCCCATTGTTCAATATATATGACATCTTAGGAATATTGAGTAGACGCCATGTACATAACATGTATAGGATCTTGGGCCCTCAAATTTAGAGGAATCAATTTTAAGGTCTTTCCCTAGGCGAGCTAGTGGTGAGGTCAGCTAGGAAAGAAACTGTAGCAGAGTGCATAACTTGCAGAGGTGTGAACCAAAGACTCAATCAGCTATTGGGAGGTGAAGCTGGGATTCTACCAAAGACTTGGTGAAGAGGAGAAGTTAATTTAAATCAACATTATATTCAGATACTTATAGACAATCCAAGAAACTAGTGAATACCTAAAACCCACGTTAAACTACACATTTTGGGTTAGGGCACTGTAAAGAAGGTTGGGACCCTAAGAACCCAAAAATATTGGAGAGGTTGGAAAGTGAACCTAGAAAATAGAGAAAATTCTCAGGGTCACTTTGGGAAGAATTTGTAAAAATTCCTATTTTCTTGGATTAAGAAACGTAATAGGGCTACTAGCCTTTAAGTCTTTTTTAAAGCTAAATGCAGAAATGGACTAGCAAGATGAATCAACAGGGACTCCTAACACCTCTACTTGGTCAAATTGCAATGAATGAGAAAACCTCCTCCCCTCCTCAAGAATAATTTACAAGATTGGGGGTGGAAAGTTTCTGAATGAGTTCAAGGGCTAAAGAGTAGGAAGATAGGAAGAACCAAGTAGAAGCCATGGCTTGGTAGTTCTTTCTTGGTATTTGGGTTGGTTAAGGAGACTAGGGGATGAAGAAAATTGAAGTGATCCTATATGTCATAATGTGTGTAGAGAAGGCATCTTGAAGTCTATCAAAATACTAAGAAGCATGAGCTTCTGATTGGCTCATCCAACCTCCATATCATATTGTCTTAGATGAGTAGAAGATAAGTATGTATCATGCATGGTCTTAGAATTATAGAATATAGGTATGTATATTATTTTTGAAAATTATTAAATTGTGTATTGTCATTGATGTTACATAAATGTCTAATATTAATCAAGAACTAGTCAGTGTATACCAAGCTCTATCGAGTAACGAAGGAAGTTCTATATTAACCGAGTTCACTCAGGAAATACTGTATGTTTGGTTTCAACCAAGTAATGGTTGGGCATAGAAGGATTATAGTGTTAAACAAGTTATGCATTTAGTGCCAACTGACTAATAGAAGTTTACACTTTATATTTAATTGGTTAATTGTAGCTGATAGATTTGAGTTTTATTGTTTATTTAAGAGGGTATTCAAGTCGACTTGACAAGGCCTATCATATATGTACAAGTTCAAGTTTGGATTGAATGTGTGTTAGAGTTTTTTGATATGAAGAGTGAAGGCAGAGTAAGAGGGAATTTTTATTAAGGAAAGAATATCCAAACTGAGATGCAAAAGAATATTTGATCATTGAGGATCTAATTAAAGCTAGAATAGACATCTAAATCTACAATGTTAGTTTCTTCTTCAGTCAGGTCAACACATTTTTACTCTCTAAAAATTGTAGCAGTGATCCAAATCTCTTTACAGAGTAGACTTAATAGTATTTAATAAATCCTCTAACAATGTGGCATTTCTACATTGAATACATCTAACAAGGCCACTCCTAAAAGGGTGATTAAATCCTTTAACAGGGTCACACCTCATAGTGTATTTTTGTAACCTTTAATAGGGTTGGCTCCTAACATGGTTCACTTCAGAAGAGTGAAAAATAGTAACTAGTTGCAATTGGTGGTTTCTCCTAAAAAGGTTTCCACGGTAAATCTTGGTGTCATTTGTGTACATGTTATTTTCTTTATGCTTTATGTTTATGCATTTATTCATTAAAGGATAATTACATTTATATCTTAAATATTGCTTTCTTAACCGAGTAATAGCATAATATCTTTGTTAACCAAGTAATAGTGATAAGTTTGATTAAGACATCTAAGGGACTTGGATTTGTTTTTTGTGGTAACTAATTCACCCCTCCCCTCTCAGTTATTCAACTCATTTTTGGAACCATTGGTATCAGAGATTTTCCTTCTTTTAGGAAATTTTTCAAGGCCTAAGATAAATATCAAAGATGTCTTACAAAAAGGAGATCCCCAAGCTTAACAAAGACAACTTTCTTGCATGGCAAGAGTTGATGAGACTACATCTATCTACTATTGGAGATACTGGTTCACAATTATTGAACCACAAGTATGTGGAACCACCTAGACCTATGTTTGTGGATCATATGGTGGACATGAAGAATCATAACATAATGATGATTGATATAGCTTCTTCACTCAGCTATTCAGAATTTGATGAAATCAAGGACTGCCCTACTACCTATGATATGTTGAAGAAACTTCTTGATATCCACGGAGGAGATGAAAATGTAAAGAGAGCCAAAGAAGAGAGCCTTAGAGGTCAATTTGATTAGATGAAAATGAAATAAGGAGAAGACATTACAAGATACAGTCATAGAATAAAGAAAAGTGTAAGTGCCATGAAATTTGATGGTGGATAGATTGAAGACAAGATAGTGGTTAGTAAGGTATTAAGAAAATTACTTCCTATCTATGCAATTAGAGTCTCAACTATTCAAGAGATGAGGTGTAGTAATGATATAACTCTAGATGCATTGGTTGGAAGGTTAACAACTTTTGAGTTGGACAACTTTGACAATTATTCTCCTAATCCTAGAAATTTTGAGTCACCATTCAAAGCCAAATTAAGCCTTGGTAAGATGGATATAAAATTAAAATAGATTGACAATGATAGTGATGACTAATCTTATGATGAATATCTACAAACCATTGAAGCACTACTTGAAAAGAGATCTTCCAAAGGTAAATGAAAATACAAAGGAAGAATACCATTGATTTTCTACTACTAAAGAGCATGAGGACTACATGAACTTTGTGTATTATGAACCTGATACTATTCCTAAGACACAATAAATGGTGATTAGATAGAAACCATGTCAACCATTGAATTCATTAGCACAAACTTTGTTAGAACCTGTGCAACCTGAGCTACTAACATAGGTAACCGAGTCTCAGACAGAGGCAACTGAATCTTAGATAGAGGGAACTGAGTCTCATACAAAGGAACCCGAGTCTCAGGCAGATGAATAGAACATAATGTTTGAGCATGGTGAACCAAGTGGAGAAACCCCTAGAATCAAAGAAGGAACTTGTACTTTCCAAATATGTCAGAAGGCATCATGCACCAGAGAAAATAATTGGAGATCAAACAAAAGGTATAATGACAAGGAACAAACTTAAAGGTACATGTTTTCTTAGTGAAATTGAACCTAGATCCATTAAAGATGCTTTGAATGATGAAAGTTGGATAGAAGCCATGAATGAAGATATTGAGAAGATATAAAAGAATAAGACTTGGACTGTTGTTTCTAGACCAAAAGAAAAGAATGTGATTAGTACTAAGTGGGTTTTTAGAAACAAGTTGAATGAAAAAGGTGAAGTTTCTAGAAATAAGGCAAGATTAGTGTGTAATGGATATTATCAAGAATAGGGTATTGATTAATGAGAAAAAATTTCTCCTGTTGCAAGACTTGAAGGAGTCAGAACTCTTCTGGCATATGCAGCACATAAAGGATTCAAGGTATACCAAATGGATCTGTAAAATGTGAATTCTTGAATGGAATTATGGAAGAGAAAGTCTATATTGAGCAACCTAAAGGTTTTTTTGATCCTAACAAAATGAATATGGTTTGTAAATTGCACAAATATTTGTATGGCCTGAAGAAAGCTCCTCGAGCCTGGTATGAGACACTGCATGCTTACTTGATGAGTATTGGATTTTAGAGAACTAATGACAATAGTAGCTTGTACATCAAAGAAGGACCTTAGAAGAAGATAATATTAGCAGAGATATTTGTTGATGATATACTATTTACTGGACATGATGATTTATGCAAAGTATTCTCTGAAGATATGAGTAAGGAATTTGAGATGTCTATGTTTGGTGAAATAAAATTATTTGTTGGTTTACAAGTTCATCAGATGAAGGATGGGATCTACATTTCTTAGTCTAAATATATCAAAGAGATACTGAATAAATTTGGAATAGAAGATTCCATACCAGTTGGGACACCTATGTCTACTAGACATAAGTTGTCTAAGGATGATGATTCAAAGGAGGTAAATCAGGCTACCTATAGATCCATGATTGGTAAACTTTAATATGTTATTCACAGTAGGCCTGATATTGCATTAGAAGTTGATATTGTTGCAAATTTTTTAGCTATTCCTAGAGAGAAATATTTGATGGCTATTAAAATAATTTTGAGATATCTTAAGGGAACTGGAGATTATGGATTATGGTATAAGAAAGGATGAAACTTTGATTTGAAGACTTTTACTGATGTTGATTGGGTAGGAAGTGTTGATAACAGAAAGAGAACCAATGGTGGAGCGTTCTTTCTTGGAAAGAGGTTAGTCTCCTGGACTAGTAACAAACATAATTTAATTTCTCAGTCTACAACAGTGCCAGAGTATGTTGGTGCAGCAGTGAATTGTTCAAATATCATATGGTTCAAAAAAATATTGTCAGGTATGAATGAGGAAACAAAAGAACCTATTATTATCTACAATGACAACACTAGTACTATTAACATTTAAAAGAACCCTCTGATGCATACTAAAACCAAGCAAATTGCAATAAAGTATCATTTCTTGAGAGAATTAGTTTATGACAAAGAAGTAAGGTTGGAATATGTGAATACTAAACAACAGATTATAGACATATTCACAAAAACTTTACCTAAGGATGCATTCTTGTATTTTAGTGGAAAGCTAGGGGTGACTACCCTAACTGAGACTCACTAAAGCATAGATTAGTGATGCATCAACCAAGCTACAATAAAGATCTAAGAAGTTGATGCATATTGATAGAGCTTATTGGATATGAATCAGTACATAAGGTACATTACAACTACATTGGATGGTGTCTTTGGCATTTGATGTCAAAGATGGAGAGTTTATTGTTGTCATGGCAAAGAAATTATTGACGAAGAGATTATTAAGGGAGAAATCAGTATGTCAGAGGGAGAAATTTTATCAAAAACATAGATTGATGTAAGATGGAGAAATTTGTATTTTACTAACTATGAAGATAGAGGGAGTTTTCTAGATAAGAATCTGAATGAACCTAAGGACATTATAAATTTCATTCTTGTTTCTGTTGCTCTAAAATTCTTTGTATAATGACATGTTGTGTTTCCATCAATGAAAAAGAGGGAGATTTTTTAAGACAATTATTCAATTATGTATTGTCATTGATTTTACACAAATGTCTAATCCTAACCGAGCACCAGTCAGTGTATACCAAGCTATGTCAGGTAATGAAGGAAGTTCTATATTAACTGAGTTCACTCAAATAATAAAATAAGTTTGGTTTCAACTAAGTAATGGTTGGGCATGGAAGGATAATAGTGTCAACCGAGTTATGCATTTAGTGTCAGCCGACTAACAATAGTTTATACTTTATGTTTAATTAGTTAATTGCAACCGACAGTTTTGAGTTTTATTGTTTATTTGGAAGGGAATTCAAGCCAACTTGACAAGGCCTATCATATATATACAAGGTTAAGTTTGGATTGAATGTGTGGTAGAGTTTTTGTATATGAAGAGTGAAGGTGAAGTAAGAGGGAATTCCGATTAAGGACAGAATATCTAGATCGAGCTGCAAAAGAGTATTTGGTCAGTGAGGATCCAGCTAAAGCCAGAATAGATATCTTAATATACAAAGTCAGTTGCTTCTTCAATTAGGTCAACACATTGTTACTCTCTAACAATTGTAGCATTGATCGAAATCTTTGTACAAAGTAGACTTGAGAGTCTTTTATAAATCCTCTCACAAGGTGGCATTTCTATATTGAAGTGTTTGAAGACCTCTAACAAGGCCACTCCTAATAGAGTGATTAAATCCTTTAATATGGTCATAGCTCACTATGTGTTTTTGTAACCTTTATCAAGGTTGGCTCCTAAAAGGGCTCACTTCAGAAGAGTGAAAACAATAACTAGTTGCAATTGGTGGTTTTCCCAACTTGGGTATCCATGGTAAATCTTGGTGTCATCTATGTACATGTTATTTTCTTTATGCTTTATTTTTATGTATTTAATCACTAGAGGATAACTACATTTATATCTTAAAGATTGCTTTGTTAACTGAGTAACAGTAGAATATATTTGTTAACCGAGTAATAGTGATAAGTTTGATTAAGACATTTAAGGGACTTGGATTTTTTTTGTGGTAATTGATTCACCCCTCCCCTCTCAGTTACTCAACTCATTTCCAACATATTAGATAGCATTATAGTGGAAGACAGTTATGTATTATGTGCTTATGAGTAGATGGCATTTTATAGTTATCATGTATTATATGAGCTTATATATGGAAGTTTGTTGTTCATTTATAGTTGCAATATTATCCTTGGTAATTTCTTCTCTTATTGTGGATCTGGCATTGGGACATGTGTAGAATGTTCTTGGTCCATCTTTATCCTAGATAAATTCTTCTTTTATATTTAGGTTCGGATGCTATATTTATTAATTATTAGAATATTAGATTTAGTTCAACATCTTATATTTAATACTTATATGTTATCTAGATGTGGTCATCTTATATGGGACCTATTATATTTAAAGATGGTCACTTATCCATTTGGGTAATATATTTGAATTATTTTGACATTAACCTCAGTTGTATTTTTCTATTGTCTTGATCGACTTGGAACTCATTTGTAATATCTTCATGTTTGGATGACCTTGTTGTAGTCTCCAATGATCTATCATGTACATAAGGATTATTCGTGCATTAGAAAATTGTAAGTGTGAGTTGTGAAAGAAGGGAAGTGTGAAAACCAGTTCAACAAGAAACAAAGTAGAGTTTAGTGATATTGGAAGAGAAGGAAAGGGAGTAATAGTTTTCTACTAGTGTGTAGAGTGTTATGCATATCAAGTGGATTATGAGGATAATATATTTTCATCTACTTTGAAGATTTGTAACTACTTTAAGATATTCAGTCTCAGGTACTTGAAGATTGTTACTTTATATTGCTACTCAGGTAGTGAGCCTCTGTATTCAAGTCTAGAGCTGTGAGTTCATGGTTGTACTATAAGGTGATGAGCCTTCTTTATTCATGTTCATTATTGTATTGGTAGTGAGACTCTGATTGGTATTATGCATTAGTGAGAACCTAATCTTTCATAATCACATTATATACTTTAGTGAATTATCTTTGTGGTTAAGTGATAACCACAATTATTCCTAGTTTAGATTCCCATGTATAAATATTGGTTTTCATGTATTGTTGGCTATATTCTTTATTTGCACATTGTTAGTTGAAATGGTTAGTAAATTTAATTGTTGAATATTTATTTTATCTTGATTCAACCCCCTACCCCCTCACCCAAGCATCTAAACTGTATTTATCAGCGACTTAAAAATATGTTATATTGTGAGGACCAAGTAATCCTCCACCCTTGATCTCCATCAAGTAATTTTGAAACTCCACGCATTTCATCATCCAAGATATATATTCATAACTTAGCCATTTTCAACTAAGTCCCACTGCTTTCTCATTTGACCAGCCTTACATTTAAATTTTTTTGAGTGAACACATTTCCAAATTGATCGTTTTGAAAGTATATACACATCAAGGAGTTAATAGAGTGAGCATCTAATATATTTCCTAATGGTTTGATATGCTTTTGCCTTAATTTTATTTAGTTTTATGATTTTGATTTGTTTTTATTACTCATTTCACCCCTTTTAAAATTATTGTTTGTACATACTTTTTATTAATGCTCATTGGGACCCCCATCATGAGATTGGCCAAATAAATTCAGTTTTTTTTGTTGATTAAAGTTTGTAGGTCAAAGTTAGGAAGAATTTCTTATGCAGTGACTAAACCACATAGACTTTGGCAAATTTTCTCATAAAAAGTCAACTTCAGGATTAAAATAATTCATTATAATTTCTCTATAGAATATAAAAACCATAGGTATTTTGGTGAACTCCTCCCTTCATATTATTTAGTGTGTTCACCATAGATCTAGCATAATCATTTGCACTTTAGAAATCCTAGAATTTTTTGGTGGATTTTTCATTGTTGTTACACCCATAGATTATATGATCTTTAAAGGAATCACTAGATACATTACCATAAAATAACATTAAACTATAATGTTATAAGAAAAAATGATTCAATAAAAGTAAACTCCCTGATTTACTGTATTTTTTAGGAAATGAAAAATAGACCTAAAAAATTTTAAAAATATATTAATTTTTGTTAATTTTCTTTAAAAAAAATTGCAGGCATATAATTCATCCTATTTCACACATTTCATCAGTTTACATCATCTCAAAATTCTCAACAGAAATGTGACTTTATGCCCTTGACATTTTACAGTTTTGGTGTTGTTAACCTTTTCCTTTGTAAAAGGGTGACAACTTATTGTTCCTTTACCCTATGAACATTTACGCTATATATATATATATATATATATA
>MU226537.1:283038-298984 GCA_018584345.1 Thuja plicata
ATAATTAAATACTATAGCCATGTTTGATTTAATTTGATCTGATTGGTCGGAATTGATTTGAATTGTATGGCTATAGTAGATAATATAAATCAGTGATAAAAATCACCTAGGACATTAAATTGATTAAAAGAATTATGCCAAGCAGTAACAGGGTCGTTTGGACATAAATCGAGGGTATGATCACACTTAGGGCAAATAGGGTCTATAGTTGCGACAGACCAAATTCAGGTGGTTACACTTTATACCCAAACATTCTTCTGTGAAACTCTGTCATGTCTAGGCCTCCGAGATTAGTATCTCCAATCTCTACCCACTTTGAAACAATCTTGGATTCTGGGAAAAAACCCCTTTGTTCATTCTTTACCAACTGTTTCCTCGTCATGCCCATTCCTCTTGGCTCTGCCATTCCTGCAAAACAAAAATAAAAAAAAACATAAGAATTTGCGTAGGAGAAAGAAAAAAGAAGACCAAATTCTTCAGAAGGAGGAAATTCTTAAAATCTGACAAATTCTTCATCTTTTCTTTCAGAGGTAAAATCTCTCTCTTCTTCACGAAATCATGTTTCTCCACCAACTTACTCGGAAAATTCCTCTGAAACTTTTGATGTTGAATTCTTCACGTCTTTCAGAAATAATGAATTTCCTTCTGTTTGGAAATTTTCTCTCTTCAAAAATCCTTCTCAACTTTCGAGGAAAACTTTACTCGAATCCTCTTGATTCCTCAAAATCTCTCATCAACATGTTTTCTCAATCTTTGTATGATGACAAAATGAGAGAGTCTTCATATATAGATTAAAACCCTGAAAAGCTGCTTTAAAAACCAGGGGCTAATTTTAGGAAACTGCTAATTTAGGCAAATATTTTTTCCCATAAGCGCCACTTGTCACTGCTTTTCTCCATTTTTTAAAAAAACTTCAAATCTGAGCGCTTTTCTTTATGATGAAGTTTCCATTTTATCCATCCTTTTGTTTTTCTGATTTTAAATATTAAAAAATAATAAATTTCAATATTTAATCTTTTAATATCAATTCAAAAAAGTGATTTAATTCCACTTTACTCTTCTAAATTTTATAATTAACTTGTCGCCTTTTTACTAATAATTAAATATAGATAAAAATCAATATTTAATTAATAACTTCTCCTCTTTATTGCTTCTTTTTTTTTGAGGTTTTTTAATTAAATTAAATAAATTAATATTTAATTAATAATATATTTAAATCAATAAACTCCTTCTGTTTCCAATTTCCATCTTTTTTGAAATCTTCAGTTTTTTCCCAAATTTCCAAAAATTTTAGATTTTTCCAGAATTCTCCACAATTTCTACTATTTCAACTTTCCAATTTTTTTCTCAAAATTTCCAAAATTTGGAATTTTCAATGTTTTCCTCATTTTCCAGAATTCTCCAAAATTTTGGATTTTTTTTTTTTTTTTTAAGTTCTCCAATTTTCCAAAATTTCAGAATTTTGGATTTTTCAACTTTCCAAATTCGCCAAATTTTGGAATTTTCCATGAGTTCGGGATTTTCAACTTTTCCATGATTTCAATTTTTAAGATTTTCTAAATTTCTTCCATTTTTTGAAATTTCGGAATTCTCCAAGATTTCCATTTTTTCAAAGTTTTCCATTTTTCAGCTTTTAAAATTTAGAATTTTCCAAATTTCCAAAATTTTGGATTTTTCCATGTTTCCCGATTTCTTCGACCTTAGAAATTGTCACATTTTCCAATTTCTAATTTTTTCGACCATGGAAATTTTCACATTTTCCAATTTCTGATTTTTTGAATTTTCAACTTTTCAAAGATCATTAATTAAAAATAAAATCCAATATTAAATAAACCTCGACTCAAACTTCTTGAGTTTGTCATCACAATCTGAGTTTCGAATTTCATGTATCATTTAAATTTAATTTAATCTCCACGATTTCTTCTCTGCCCAATAGTTGAAAAAAATTTCCCATCTCAATCTTTCATCATCACCCCTTTTCGATTACCTTTTCAAAATGTCCATACGTATTAGACAATAAAAGGGGGCATTTTAAAAGTTAAGCCTTTCCAAAATTTTAAAAACTTTTGACCATCACCGTAATGCTCTCGCTCTCGAGCGCACTTTTGAGAAAGTGGAGGATTGCGGATTTTCCTTCACATCCGTGAAACTATGCCACTTATTTATCGGATGGCATTTTGGGGAGATGGTGGATTTTCCTTGGCATCTTGGATTCCCTGACTTCCATGGAGTTGCGCTCTCGGGCGCACTTTGGGTTGGTGTTCAGGATTTTGTGAATGTGTTGACTATCCCCCATGTGAGTTGAAATGCGTTTCTTGTTTCTCGTAGGGATTCTTCACTGATTTGTCTTCATTCTGTGTGCTTTGCATTCAATGTATCCTTTCCTTTCATGGTGGATATTGAATTCTAAATCCCAAAGAACTTCTCTTCTCGTTATCTCCTACATCGAAGGGTCCCGATCACTTCAAATCTCATCTTGTACACGGGCGTTCCATGCAAATGCAGATGAACTCTTACTCCCTTTAGTGTGGGATATCAGAAATGATCCCATTTCTTTCACCCTTTTGATGCCAGGAAGGATGAATCATCCTATTCTTCAGGACTGCGTGTGTTTGAGCACTTGTGAGTGCACTTTCAAAATTATGGAGGATGGCTTCTGAGCATCGTCTATTACTTGCGCTTGTGGGGACCGCTCATTTTGCAACTTCCTTCATATGATTGCTTTGCATTGTGGGAGCTTGCAAGGAATTTTTCCTTTTGCAAGACTCCATCATTATGTACCGGCCAATGACTTTATAGCTCATTTCAAACATTTCATCATCCCGGGATATGAAGACAATACTAGGCGTGAATCAGTGTTCCCCATGTTATTTCTGATTCCTTATGTGGGCACGCATATCCCCATGGAGTGTGATTCTCTTTTATTTGAGTACTTTACCTGTATGATTTTGTGTTGGGGTGCGAATCGGGAGAATCCATGGTGTTTTGAGAATTCCATCTCAATGTGAAAGTGTGCTCGAGCTTTCTTTAGAGGGAACGTTGGAGTTTCCTTCACCTACGGTCTGAGTGCATTTTCAACGGTAGATTATATACATATTTTATCATTCCATGAGCATGTTGTGTGCTAGCACATCTTGGGTGGGCCTGCAGATGTGTTTTATACTTTCAGACTTTTTGGTGCCAGGTCTGATCAATAGCTCACCTAGCTTATTATTAATTTTGTGTACCCGTGGTTGTTTCACCATGCCGGCCTCTTTGAATGTTTAGTGATTTTCATGTTCATCTTTGGATTTTCTCTTTACTCCTTTCACTTACTTAGACACATTGATAGTCTCCCCTTTTTGAATTACTCGCCAAAATTTATCTCCTTGTTGATCAATAAAACCAAATGAGAGCGCTGCAAAGATATAAAAAATTTCTTGTCCTTACCCCAAGGAATTGACTTTAAAGCACACAATTAGGAAACATGTCAACATCATAACCTCGAAAGATAAGGAAGCAAATTTAACTCAAAAACTAAGTCAAAACTTCCAACTTCTCAACTTGAAACAAAGAGAGAATATAGGTGACTAAAGCGAGAGCTACCGAAACAGGAACCAAAAAGGGGCCAAACAAGCGAAAAGATAGGGGTCCCATTTGAAATGGGCGATGTGTGATTAGGTCACAACAAGTCTCAACTTTGAATGGACGATATACTAATACTCATTGTGTGTAAATGTGCATTGGGTTGTGGTCGCAGTGTTCAACTATCTTCCGGAGTATCACAACGTGATAATGGCGGTAATCGCCTCAGCATTCGAAAAGTGCTTACAAGAACCAAATTTGGGAATTTTTGAAAGCGGTAACGACGGTATATATTTGACAGCCCCTGGGGATATGTGGCTTTTCTGTGGAAGGGCCGGACACTGCAAAATGGATCAGAAGCTGAAAATAACAGTTACTGAATGGAGTCACCTGCACCTGCACCAGCAGCATAGTCGTCACAATGGAATGGACTGTTTGGAGAGCAGTGACCTACTCCTGCTCCATTTTCCTTCTATCATTCAAGGCCTTGCTGAATCGCTTTTATTAACATCTCCATGAGTCTTTCCATGTTTAATCTTAGTTTATATTAATGCTTTATGGTGCAGAAATATATGAATTGGTTGTCAATAATATTTTAACGGTGGATGTCACAATTCCAGTTGATTTGAAACATAGTCAATCAGTTTGAGTTCCTAAACGCAGTTGAGGAAGTTGTCATTCTGTATTTTTCTTCTCTGCCAAAAGGGTTAGGTTACAATAAAATTATTCAATCAGTTTATGTTTACAAAATTGAATTTTAGTTTGATAAGTCTATTATATTTCATATTATGAGATTGAAATTAAACTATTAAATTTTAATTATGAAGAAAAAATATTAACTTTTAATAGTAGGATCTAAGAAGGAATTTTGAGTAATAATTTTGGGTTTGATCTTAATTTCAAGTCATTTTCTGTGGATCATATAAATATATTTGACAAAGCTAATTTCTAATATTCACCCCCTAAACACTAGCATCCCTTATGCCTTCAATAAAGAGTCATTTGTTCTATGTCCCTATATGGGATTATGTTTTATAACATGGTATAATTTCATTTCATAACTATATTACAACTTACTATACCTTTATAAAATATATATCTGATTTTCTAAAGAGAACTTCGGTAGAATCAAGCCATCAGCTTATCAATTTACTCACTAAAAGAATTGAGTTAAAATTACAAAAGAATTGTATTTATCAAGCATAATGACTTTAATTGAAATCTCAAATTTAGATCAATGTACATTATTGTTATATACATCTTCACTCTATATGAGGTGTATAATTCATTTTTTACATGAACTAATTATCTTTACTTGTTATCAACTTTTTTGTGTTGTGAAATTCTCACAATAATTTTATTAAAATAATCATCTTATGAAATAGATCTGTAGGAGAAAAAGCAAGAAGATTGGATAAATTCACACAAAAATAGGAAGTGACAATGTCAGGATAGTAAATGATTAATTTTGGGCACAAAGCTATTTAATGTGTTTGAAGATTATCAGAATTATTGAAGCAATAACAACAATAAATGATGCATAGAAAACCAAGTTAATACCGCAAAACATCATGTACCTTGTAATAGAGAAAAAATGCAATGCACTATAGTTCTACTTGGGTTTCTCTTGATGTTTTTGATTAAGTAAAACAGGTTTTACATGGTTTTCTCTTGATGTTAATATGTGCACTGCTCAATAAAATAACATAACCTTGATATGATAGAGATAAGATGATCAAAATAGTAGCCTAAGTTTTATAGTATAAAATTGGATTGTTTGATTAAGTTGAGGACCTCTTAGATGTAAAACTATATAGAGGACAAATCAAGGGCTATGGGTTATTGAGGATTGATGCCTAAGATTGTTTAAGGATGTAGGTTTTGCTCAATGTTATAGTCACATGATAAGTGTCAGGTAATAGAGAGGATCAATGTACAAAGAATAGGTTAGGAAAAAATCCTTATAGGAATGGAAATAATGAAAAGGCCTAGTTTTAGATGGAATATGTCAACTTGACTTTTGAGAATATCTTTAGCTTAAATGAATGATAAAAATTCTTACTTGGACATGTGAAGGGATCTCTTTTCACTTGATGGTGATTTTAAATTATGATTTCAAAAACTTACAATTCATTTTTTGTGTTTTCTAAAATTACCTTTATTTCATCTAATTGCTCATCATTTATATTAACTTAAAAAAAATTTTTTATTCACCTAATATTATTTATTTTCTTGTATTTTTCCTCGAGTATTAGCTCATAGTAAATAATTACCTTTAAGCATTTACATTTAAATTTATACCCTTCTCCTATAAAATTAAAAAATAAATATAGTTAATATATTTAATCCTTCTCATAAATCACATCTTTCATCACTTGTACTTTATCCATACTCCAATTCCTAATCCACTCCTCAATCATGTGCACAAACTTACTTATTGATTAAGTTTGGTCAAATCCTCCCATAACTTCAAGTGCATGGACCACCTATATACAAGAACATGGATCCTTTCTCCTTATATACCTTTGAATTTTTAATTCATTTATTCTCCTACAATATTTCATCTCCCTCTCAACACATCTCATGATGCCACTATTAGAAATATATGATTATTATTTTTTATCATTGATGTTAAACATAGATTTCCATAAGTTCGAGACGAGTATGAGTATATGTTCCCCAAATCTTTTTGCAAGGAAGTTTTCTTTTCTTGGTGGTATGGCAAAGTATGTTGAATCTTTAGTATATTTGAAGACCTGTACATTCTCAGTACTGAACTATAGAGTAGTGGAAAATTGATATGTATCTTGTATGGTCTTAGAATAGTGGAAAATAGGTATGTATCTTGTATGGTCTCAAAATAGTGGAAGACTTGTATAATTCTTATATAGTCTCAGAATAATGGAAGATATGATGTATCCTATTATAATTAGTAGATGGTGTTTCTAAAGTCCTCTTAAATAATACTCTTATATCTATCTAAGTATGCTTGGTTTGGATGTTTATTGTTCAGTTGCAGTTGTATTATGTTGCAATGATGTTAGTTATTTTTCTATTGCAGTTATTTATCTTTCTAGAGTGTTTCTCTTTTAGAAATGAGTGTTGAACATGTTCTGATACTCATTCAGATGAATTCAAGTTATGGTCATAGTTGTGACATTCTCTAATGATCTGGAATGTGCTCCTTGTGTTTCAAAGATAGTATCATCCATCGTTGCAATTCTTTGATATTGCTATTCTTATCCAGGTATACATTGTGGCATCTTCTAACATTCCATATTGACATGGATTCTAATGTGGCTTTTTTGTATGGCTCTTGATGCGGTGTATGCATCTCTCCATAGCATGTGGAGGTCTAGCTACACCTAGAAAGTAAGCATTCTTCTTCCACGTCTATGAATTATCCTTGGTAGTTGTATTTCTTATTAGAAATCTTGCACTAGGATATTTGTAGAAATAATATTCTTAACCCATCTGTCTCTTAGATGGATCTTTCTTTTAGATTTAGGTCTAGGTGCTATATTAATTAACTATTGAAATATCAAATTTAGTTTGGTGTCTTATATTAAATTCTTATACCTTATATGCATTGGTTCAAGCTATATGGAACCTATATATTTAATAATTACAAATTATTTAGTTGGGGACTAGATTTGAATTCTTTTGATATTGATCCTATTTTTGTTTTTCTATTGCCTTGGATGACAAGGAACTCATTTGTAATATCTTTTACTTTGGTCGATCTTGTAATATCAAATGATCTACCTTGTAAATAAGGAATATTGGTGCTTTGGAGAAATGTAATTGTAAGGTGTGAAGCAGGTGTAGTGTGTGAACCAATTCTATAAGATCTGCAGAGAAGAGTTCAGTGACAGTTTCAGAGAAGAAAATATAATAATAGTTTGTTGCAAGTGTGGATAGTGTTGTGTAGATAAATTGTATTAGCAAAAGAATATATTTTCATCTACTTTGAAGAGTTGTAAGTACTTTAATATAGTAAGTCTTGTGTACTTGAATATTTTTATTATGTATTTCATCTTTGGAAGTTAGGCTCTATATGTAAGTCTAGAGAAGTGAACTCCTGGTTGTACTATAAGGAAGTGAGCCTTATCATGGTTTTTATCAATTTGTATTTTCTATGTATAAATCTTGTTGTTCTTTTGTTGGTCGTTCTATTCTATATTTTCATATTTTTATTTGGAATGGTTAATAAAGTTAGTTGTTGAAGATTTTTTTTATGTTAATTCACCCTCCTCTTAGTATCCAAAGTTTGTTTATCAATTGGTATCTCAACAAGGTTCCTCTAGATGAAGCTTAATCTCATGAGGTAGATTTGAGATGTCATAGAATTTACACTTTCACACACTAGCATTTGACTGCACAGATTTTCCCTATTGGAAGGACAAGGTGGAAGCATACCTTGAATCATTATAAAATTATATTTGGGAGGTAGTTCAATCTATATTTTATTCTCCTTTTGGAAGGCCTTGAGTACTAATAAAAAAATATAAAGAATTAAATTTAAAAGCAAGGGGAAATCATGTTTATTATTTTATGTAGCATAGATTTTAGAAAAGTGAATTGCTTGAAAGGTGTGAAAGATATTTGGGATGAGTTGGTATTGGTGTATGAAGGATATTTTAACATAAAACAAGTAATACTAACGAATGTAAAACAAAAAAACATGGATATCTAAGAGAAATAGAAGATGAGAGTGTTGAGAGATACATCAACATAGTTACTGAAGTCCCTGATGGAACCAAAGACATCTAGAAAATACTGATCTTATTCTAAAGATCTTATTAACCATAGTAAAGGAGTTCATACCTATGGGATGTTGAATAAAAAAGAGACCTCATATAAGTCAATATTTTATTGATTAGCTCATTGGTTCACTTTCTACTTTTGAGCTTGCAGAAGTTGAAAGAGAAGAAATTGAGACTGCATTAAAAGTAATTGAATATGTTGAACCAGAGACATGTAAGATGTTGAAGGATGCTAAAGAATATCTTTCAAGAATATTCAAGTGAGGTACTTGTAGGTACAAAGGTAAGTTACCTCTTAAATGCTTTAATTGTAAAATGATGGGGAATTTTGTGAATGATTACAAATATAAGGATTATCATAGTTATTTAGAGGATGAAGATAAAAAAGTGTAATCAAAATAAACAATATTTTAGAAAAAAAATTAATTTAAAAGGTAGAAGTAAAAAGAGATTTTGTTCCCATGGAAGAATATTTTTGTAAAGAGGGAGATACTAATGAAACTATTAAGGAATCTTTGTTTTTAGCCATTTATCAAAGAAAGGAAAAAACATCTCTGCTTGTTAAAGTTTTTGTAGATGCATGCATCATATATTATAGATGTTTTAATCATATGGAATGTGATAAAAGAAGATTTATCAAATTTAAAGATTATGATGGTCAAGCTATCTTATTTTCTAGAGAAGGAAGTCCTTAAATAAAAGATAATAGAAAAATTTGAATCAATGATAAGCATAGAACTGATGATGTTTAATAGGTTGAAGGTCTAAAACATAATTTGTTGAGTGTCAGTTAAATGTGCAGAAAGGGTAATGAAGTTATGTTCAAAAGTGATGGTTCTACTATTAGAAAGAAAAGAAATAGAAACGGGGCTGAAAAATATTTCATGACTACTGGTAATATCTTTTATATTGAAGACAATTATTAGAATATATGTTTTCTAAATCAATATAATGGTAGATGTGGAGATGATGTAGAACTAGAAATGGAACATGAAAAAGTTGAACCCTCTTTGTAAAAGGACAATGAAAAAGAGAGGTTTAATCAAAATATTTCATGGAACGTGAATCGATTTTGATACAATATAAGAAAGAATAAATCAATAATGACAAGTTAGATCAAAAGAAAATTGTGGATAAGAAAATGAAATAAGAAAATAAGGACTCTAGCTGGTTCATACTAAAGTAAAAGAAAGAGGAAAATAATAGGCACATGGTTGATCAAAAGCATGAGGAAGACAAGAAGGACAAAAATAAGAAGAAACATGAGAAAAATAATTAGAACATGGTTAATTTGAAACAAGAGGTAGACACAAGTAACATGGTAAATCAAAATAAGATGAGAGAAGATAAAAAGAATATAATGTTGGAAATATTTAGTTTAGGGACATAGAGAGGGGGGGGGGGTGAAATAGTACCTAAGATAATTCATAATTTTTCCCTATCAATCTCAAACTTAAATTTTATTGTTTACTTATACCAATATCAGTTTTTCATTTTACCGATAACTGATAACTTGAAAATTAAAAAACATGTAACATATAAAAATTCAAACATTCAACACAATATTTTGGCATCTCAGAAAATCATTGGTAAGTTGGAAAAACTTCGCTTGGGATGGAACCGACAACCTATCGATGTAGAAATAAGGTGCCCAGTTAAGAGCTTACAAACATGTCATCTTTTGAATGACTTTACCCGGTAAGGAGTAATTAATAACCTTTTAGGAGTATTGATAGTCCTATCAAAGACTACTTTGTTAAGATATTTTTTGATTAAGGGATTTACAATAAGTTTTTGATTAGAACTTCTAATCTCGGTTAGAGACTACCGGATTAAGGGATTTCACAAAAACATTTCTAAACTGTTACAAATACATCAACCTAAAATTTGAGCTATGAATTATTTCTCCTAAAGCTTGTCATATATCGTTCTACTCTGTTACTTTCCTAATTTATGCTTCACCAATCTTCTCTCATACTAGTTCATACTCTTCTATGTCGCTTTAACTATACTCTTCACTTTCTTCACTATATTACTTTCTCTCTCCGATATCCTTTTTTAAAGTATATGTCTGACCTATGTCTGTCCTTTGTTTTCACTAATTAGGTTTTATTTATTCTTCTGTAGGTCGTTTCTATATTAGGATGTTGTCCTTAATTCTATTATTTTCTTTTCCTCTCACCGATAAAATTTCTGATAGTCATTGTGGATAACCTATTTATTTTTTATAGTAATCTAATATATGATGTTAGTTTCCAAAAATGAAAATCTTATCAAAATAAATCATTATCCACAAGAGGATTTAGTTTAGTAACAATTTCCCCCTTTGGCGTTGATGGAAAAACCTTTCTATTTTCATTCTTCTTACTGTTCTCCATTTGATTTCTTTCTTCCCCTTTTCCTATAATCTTTTTATCTTTCTATTCTTCTCATTACTCATTTTTCATTATTCTCCCCTTACTCTTATCACCCCCCTTTGAAGAAAATGCCAAAGGCAACCCAAAAAAAGTGACTGCTATGGTATTAGCTATTTTATGCTCCTTCTGTGATACTATAATATTTACTCTTTATATTTATTAAAATTGTGTTCTATTGCTTGTGTAGATGGTTAATTACAGTGATATGACTTTTCACATTTATTATTCTGTTGGTAATAGCTTCTTTATCATTCTCTTCAACTATGCTCAATAGGTTAGATGTAGCTTGTATCCATTTCTATATCATATCCATAAGTATAGCTATCATACATGATTTCTCAATTGACGTATTATTACCTTTAAGTAGCTTATTTATGATGTTAGTTGCTTTAGGTAATGTCTCATTTATATCTTGCAGTATCTCCGATAACCTTTATGTAACTATTGCCCAAATTTTCCATCCTATGCAATTTGGCCTGGTCTGCCTTGTGTGACCGTCTAATCCCTTTATCCCTCCTAAAAGTTCCTGTTTAACGATTTTTGGTACCAAGATTAATCGGGTGAATTTACTATGTTTTGGATGGGGTAGGGTAAAATTCTTAGTTCTGTTGGATAACATTCATATTCATTCTCTGAATTTCTTGCTTTCTGCTCTTTCCCGAGCTTTCTGATTTTAAATCCTCTGTGTTTTCCGCACGGAAAGAGGTCATCCCTTTTTGAAGTTATGCTTTATGCCTGCTCGCTTTGTCGTGTCAATAGTTCTGAAAAGACTTTAAGTTGCACGAGTGCGCGACGAGCTATAATAATTATCATCGCGCAATCGCAATTAGTTTCTGTCTGTTTTTGGTCTATCTGTGAGTGAGTGGGTTCGGTGTTTCAATGATAATCGCATAGTCACAATGTCTTTTGCAAGTCAGGCTCCTAGTTTGCTAGTCAGCGATGAGCAAAGATTATGCATGTCGCGCACCCGCAGCAATTTTTTATGTCAGTATCAAGGGCTCGCAAGTGTGCGACTAGCTAAAGATGGGATGCATCACTCAGTCACACAGGCATAATTCAAGATTCATAAAGGTCCATGACCGAGTGACCAAAGGAAATGATCAACTCATTGCTCACTCACTGCTATTTTTAGATGATGAAATGTTAGCTCGCGAGTACATGACGAGCAAAGAAGGTAGCTAATCACTCCCTCGCCGATCAATGAAAACAAAGGAGGGATAGCTCACGAGTGAGCGACTGAAAGGAAAAAGTGTATGGTCGCGCACTCGCGGTCAATAATGAAGTAAGATTTTAAGGCCTGCGAGTTGGCGACTAGTCAAAAAATAGCTGCTGTCGCGCACTCGCACATGAAATGAAAGCAGAGAATAAAGGCTCGCGAGTTTGCGACCTAGTTAAAAGACAGATGCTGTCGCTCACTCGCACATGAGATTTAGGACAAAATATGTAGAACATAGATAATTTTCTCAGTTTGCGGGGGTTTCCAAAGTGGATCAGAGTATTCTAATTGCAGGAAATTATGCACAGAACTGTCTGTCAATCCCAGGATTAGATTTGTTTCAATATCGATAAAAAAGAAAAAGAGATTCAGAGTCCGATAGGTCAAAGAACAGAAAGCTCGTCGCTCGCTCATAGAGGGAAAAGGGGATAATCAGATTTTTTTTAGAGACAGAAAGATATTAGATATTTTCCTCGACGCTAGAAGGATCAGATTTTTGTAAAGGTCAGAGGATGCATTTTGGCGCTGCAGAAAAGTTATTACAATTCAGAGACTTGTGTGACTCTTCTAGAGGGATAAGACTGCTTCTGTGAAGGGGAATTTATGTTGATATTTCCTGGGTATGACTTTTGGGTCATCAAGTGGTATTTTGTAAACTTTTGAAGGGCTAAGCAGTGGCTGGACAGGCCAAAATCCGATCTAGAAGTTATTGCTTGCATAATGCAGTTGGCTTTGAAATTGTATAAGTATGAGTTGAGGACTCATTTGTAACTAGTTCTGATTATGCAGGGAGGCATGCTTTGTGACATCTTCTCTGTCCTTGGTGTATTTTTGTGCATGAGTCTGTAACTCACTGTGAGAAATAATATGCAGAGTTTGAAGTTCTTGAAATTGATTTATTTAATTGTGTGAGCCTTGTCTCTTTTCTGCTTGTTTGTATGTGTTTTAGATGGTTGATGGGTTAACTGTGAATGATTTTATTTCCTCTTAATCATGTCCCTTCATAGCATCTACTTGCAGAAGAGTATGTTTGCTTGCAGGTTGTAACTAGTGTCTTAGTTTGAGCTGTTAACTGTGAAGTCTTTCCTCTTAACAAATTTAATCATGACCTTGTTATGAAATATTTATGCATGCCTATATAAGATATTTGTGTTTTACCTCCAATTCAAACTTAGTTGACTTAGGGCTTAATCTTGTGTGTGTTATGTTTTCATGTCAAATTTGGTGCATCACCTAGTAGGTAGTTTGCTTTCAGTTATTTCCCTTTCCATGCAATCCTTCTAATCCTTTTCCCCTCAAGTTTACTTTTCTATTTAAGAGAAAGTTAAGGTGATTATCCAAGAGGAACTAGCCTAGAATCTGGAGGTCTCATCTAGGTTAGCATAGGTCCCACAACCTTGAGATGACTCCCTTGTTATACTAGATTATCAAGACCAAGAGAGCTTGAGATCAGAGGCACAAATTCAGTGTATAACATTTCTGGCACACCCGGTGGGACTGTAAAAGAAGTTCATTAAAGAACATTATGTTATCTCTGATATGAAGGTCACATAATACAAACTTTTAAGAAGTTGTTCTGACGAGTATATCTGGCGACTCCACTAGTTTCAAAGTTTCAGGCCAGCCTTGTTTAAGGTATATGAAAAGGATTGAAACTAGGAGCTCAAAACCCACTGAATTTTTAGAGTTGCCCTTGAAGAGAGGTCACAAAGGTAGGTCAAATCAAAGGGAGTCCCCTGCAAGGAGAGTTCAGTCTACACCTCCTGATTCATCAGAAAAGAGACATTTTGTTGTTCATTACAAAAAAAGAGGAAGATCTCTAACCAGGGATCTAGAGGAGGAAGATTCAAGTACAACTCATATTGTTGTGAATATTCAAGTTTCAGCTCCTGCAATGGCTATAAATTTTTTGTTTGCACCTTTCAATCAAGGGAGCCCATTAAATTTTGCAATGCATCATGATGTGCCCTTGGTGGCATTAAAAAGCTTGCCCGATTTCACAGGTGAAGGGAAGACCACAACTTTTGAGCACATAAGAGATGTGACTACCATCAGCAACATCCACAACATTACTCAAGAAGATGTAGCCACCAAGTTATTAGCAGCATCTCTAAAAGGTAAGTGTAATGCCCCACCAGGGAACCCAGGAGAACTAACCTAAAATTGACACTGAGTTAACAGGATAAATTTTTTTTTAAATGTTTACAAACAATAATGATAACAATGCGGAAGCAATGAGATACACGACATACACATAAGAACAACTCATACATAGATAACAATCCTTGAGGGTTCCTTGACGTAGAATCACTTAAGCAAGATAATCTACGATTAATAACAATAAAGAACTAACACAAATGATACATCAAATGAATCCAGTAATATACATCTCATAACTCACATCCTCTGCACATGTCGCAGGGTATGTAGTAATCACTCTAATACAAGTATGATATAACAACTAATAACGGTATCACATCCAATACACTATTACAAGATTACAACTGATATGATAAGATCAAAACCTCCAAAGATAAACATGATGAGTACACATGATACAACTCATGAAACTGTACAAGTCTCCAAAAGAATCAGAAGATATAACTGCAACAAGGATCATCCAAGAAAGAAGAAGAACTGTTAGATCTCAATGGTAATAAGAATCACTACCACCCGACCTCATGGAACCAAAGGTCCACTCCCACCGTGCTGAGGAGATAATAACAGGCCCACTTACACGGGTATACAACATGAAGATAATCAAAGGTATACAAGCCACCATAAAGAAACACATAGGAAGATCCTAGAAGCTTTGTGATCACAACGAGAAAGACTAAAGAAAAAGTATAAAGATGGAAAGATCAAGACAACTAAATGTCTAAGATCATACAAGATACATCATCCAAAGATAAAAAGAACATTCATAAGATATCCAAATCACCAACATAACCAAATACTGAATCTAAAAGCCAAGTGTCCAAGACACAACCATAAAAGGTACAACATGACCTATGGAGGAGACTTAGGCTACATGCTATGGGAGTGTCATCACATGATCATATACTCGAGTTACTTAGGACTGGTCACTATGGACCCCAGACCTTCAAGCATCATCTAGTTGAGTTTACCTTGGTCTGGTCACTCTGGATCCTAGACGCTCAACATACTAACTAATCTTGTATTTAATGTAATCCCCAAGTTTTATTATTAAGTTATCACTTATTATACAACTTACAATAGGTCACCCTGGACTAGCCTCTTGGGGCCCCGGAATCCTATTGCAAGCCACTCCCCTAACATGCACCTAACTAACCATCCCCTAAGCTCATGTTCAAATATAATCTCATGAATCATACACTGGTTCTCACTAACCATAACAATATGAGACAACCTCAAAGGATCACATATCCTGAGTTTATAAAACACTAGGTTCAGAAAGACAATCGAACCAACATAACATAATAAGACACATATACTGAAAGTTCACGTAAGACACTATGATGAATCAAGTCTCAAAACCCTAACCGACTCTCATCATGATAAGGTTCATAACAAATAGGACACGCACATCATGGCATGAAAGTACACCTAGAAAGAGATAAACAAAATGCATTGATAGCATGATGATAAACAGATTTATAACACTAGTTATTCAAATTCATTTATCTGGTAAAATTACTATCCATCTATAATTAAATCCTCAAGCAGAAAAAATAACTAAAGTTCCTATATAGGTTACTTTATAATCTCCATAAAGTATAAATTAACCTAATTTGATAATTACTAAATCAGAACTATATTTACATTATGTGTAGAAATACATTGTAATAACGAGAAGATTACTAGTAAGAACTTCAGTACCCATACTATCATTTTCAATTAAATAACTCTCATTTACTTAATATTACATAAAATAAAATAATCCATTACTAATAATTATATTATTAATAATAAATAATTTGCCTTTCCACTATTTCTTCTCT
>MU226537.1:316065-344300 GCA_018584345.1 Thuja plicata
CCTTTAGATTCATTTTTTCCTGCACCAGCAACACTGCAGAATATGAGAGTCTAGTCAATGGACTGGAATGGGCTAGAAAGAGAGGGCTTAAAGCCTTAAAAGTTTATGGCGACAGTGAACTTGTTGTTAGCCAAGTAAGGGGGATAAGTGAAACAAAAAATGATGCCATGAAAGCATACAAACATAGAGTTTGGGATGCAATTAAAGAATTATATGCTTTCAACATTGTTGCTATCCCTAGAAAGTTAAATCAACATGCTGACAGGTTGGCTGCCATTGGATCTCAGTTTGACATCCCCAATAGCATTGCAAAAGAAACAAACCAACAACACATCGAGATTATTGTCAGACCTTTGATTCCTGATAATAATATTAATTGGCAAGTGTTTGACAATGATGAGCAGATTTTGCAGTTCTTGTTTGAAGAGGACATATTTTCAAAGCACAATCAAGAGAGGTTATCATAGAACTATGGTGATCAAGTGTTACAGCTAAAATCTAATAAGATGCCTAAATGTCTTGTTACTTTATAGACTATCTTCAACAAGGATGATGAAGTCAAGAAAAGTAAGGCTGGCTTGATAGTCCAACAGGAGCACAGTGTTGAATTGGAGTTGGAACCAGGTAAGAGCATACGACTTGGAAAAGTGAACACTGATTCAGAAAAGAAGGCTTATACTAAGTTATTCAAAGAATTCAGTGATGTCTTTTCCTAGCAATATGAAGATCTCAGAGGTTTCGATCCTGCCCTTGCTCAGCATACCATTGAATTGGAGTCTAGTGCTAAACCAGTGAGACAAAAGCAAAGGCCTGTCAATCCCAAGCTTGAACCGCTCATGCATAAGGAGGTGCTTAAACTAATAGAGAGTGGCATCATCTATCCCATCAAGAATACTAGTTGGGTTTCCAACCTTGTTCCTGTCAGAAAGAAAAATGGGGACCTGAGGTTATGTGTTGATTTCAGGGATTTGAAAAGAGCTTCATTAAAAGACCGCCATCCACTACCCTCTATGGAACAAATTCTATAATGTGTCTCTGGATCTGAGAGATTCTCATTGTTGGATGGCTATTCTGGATACAATCAAATCCTAGTAAAAGAAGAGGATCAATATAAAACTACATTTACAACCAAGTGGGGAACCATGGCCTATCAAAAGATGCCCTTTGGTTTGTCAAATACAGGTGCCATGTTTCAAAAGGAAATGGACATGGACTTTAAAGGCCTCATCTATAGGTTTGTGTTGGTCTAACTAGATGACATAACTGTCTACTCAAAGCATATAGTAGATCACATGAGACATTTGAGGGAGATTTTTGAAAGAAGCAGAGAATTTGGGATATCCCTTAATCCCAAGAAGTGTGTGTTTGCGGTCCATAATGGAAAACTGTTGGGATATGTAGTATCCAAAGAAGGAATTATGGTAGATGCTAAAAGGATCACAATCATGTTGGAACTACCGTTACCACATCACAAGAAATGTCTCCAATCTTTCATAGGAAAGATTAACTTTGTTACGAGGTTCTTGCCCGACATTACAGAATTACTCAAGCCTTTGACAGCCATGTTGAAGAAAGGTTCTGCTTTCAGTTGGACCAAAGAAGGAAAGGCCAACTTCCAATCCATTAAAGAAGCATTGACAGAGGCTCCTTCCCTATTGAATCCAAACTTCAAAAATTATTTTATCCTTTATGCTTATGGAGGCCATGACGTTATCTCTGCAATGTTGACCCAAGAAAATTCAGAAGGATTGAAGCAACCTGTTGCTTTCTTCAGCAAAGGTTTAGAAGAGTATGAGCATAGGTACTCTTTTGTAGACAAGCATGTTCTTACTGTAGTAAAGAGCCTAAAAAAATTCAAATATCTATTGACTCATAGCAAGGTACATTTAAAGGTTACTCACCCTAGTGTCAAAGAGTTTTTTCTTTCCAAGGATCTAAATGAGAAAAAGAGCTGGTTGGATCACCAAGGTGATGGAATATGATGTAGATATTCAAACTACCAAGCTGGTTAGAGGCAGGGGTCTTTGTGAACATTTGGCAGGGGATGAGAATGAAAAGAAATCAGAGCCACTGGATGCGTCTCTGGTGGTGCATTCTATAGAAAATCAAGCCAAGGCAACAGGTTGGTTTCCTAATATGATCCATTATTTAAAGATAGGACAATGCGTTGTAGGGCTAGATTCAGAAAAAAAAAGATGTTACAGGTTACAATCTATCCCTTTTGTGTTGATTGACAATGTCCTTTTTAGAAAAGATCACAATGGTGTTCTTTTGAGATGCATAGATTCAGAAAAGGTAGCGGATGTCCTGTTTGAATTCCATGATGGGCCAGCTGATGGTCATTTTTCTCCTAGGACTAATGCTTATAAAATCATGAGGACCGGGTACTATTGGCCATGTATCTTTAAAGATAGTCATGATTATGTTAGGAAGTGCATCAAGTGTGCCTTATTTGCAGGAAAAGAAAATCTCGTTGCTCTACCCCTTCAACCAATCAAAGTTGACCAACCTTTCATGAAGTGGGGCATAGATTTCATAGGTGTGATCAACCCTCCATCTAGTGCAGGACACAAGTGGATAATCACTTCAACAGATTATTTCACTAGATGGACAGAGGTAGTGGCCTTAAAGGAGGCCAATGAGAGTGTTGTCCTGAACTTTTATGATGATTTAATTCATAGGTTTGGCACTCCTGATTCAATTGTTTCAGATAATGCACTGGCATTTACAGGCCTTAAAGTCTCAGATTGGGCAGTTAAGAATGGCATTTATCTGAATACCAGCTCAAATTATTATCCCCAAGGTAATGGTTTGGTATAATCCACAAACAAGAACCTAATCAGAATAATTAAGAAGACTCTTCAGGACAATCAAAGGGATTGGCATACAAAACTTAAGTCTTCCTTGTGGTTAGATAGAATTACCCTAAAGAAGATCATTGGTAATTCTCCATACATGTTGGTGTATGGTAGGGAGGCTGAACTTTCCATTTCAACAGAATTACCAGATCTGGACTTAGCCACTCAGTATGCCCTATTTGATAAAGAGGATCCCTTACAGATTAGGTATGCTCAATTGATGGAATTGGAAGAAATCAGAGACAAATCTATGAAAGATATGGAATTCCATCAGAATCGAACTAAAAGGAGGTTTGACAAAAGAGCTAGGGGAAAGAACTTCAAGGTTGGAGATGTAGTTCTCAAGTGGGATGAGTTCAGGTCTAGACCTGGTAGGCACACAAAATTTGATTCCTTTTGGGGTGGACCATTTGTTATAACCGAGTGCAGAGGATCTAACGCTTTCCAGCTTTCAACTCTTAACGGAGATGCCCTGCCAATCTCAGTGAATGGTTTCCACTTGAAGCCTTTCTTTGAAGTTAATTCCTCTTTGTAGGTCCTTGTTTTCTTGTAAGAAGTTCCCTATTTTTTTCCTTTCCCTGCTTTCTAGTGTAGTTTCCATGTTTTCCAAGAAGTGCATGTGCACAGTTTTTCTCTGTCAAGTTTTGTGCTCAAGAAATGACCCCATGCCCAATGGATAGTTTGATGTCAATAGGCTACTGGTTTTCATGTCTAGCAGGCTGACATCCCGTAGAAGTCACCAAAATGTTGCCCAAATTTTCCATCCTATGTAATTTGGCCTAGTCTGCCCTGTGTGACCGTCTAATCCCTTTATCCCTCCTAAAAGTGCCTGTTTACCGATTTTCGGTACCAAGATTAATCGGGTGAATTTACTATGTTTTGAATGCGGTAGGGTAAAATTCTCAGTTCTGTTGGATCACATTCATATTCATTCTCTGAATTTCTTGCTTTCTTCTCTTTCTCGAGATTTCTGATTTTAAATCCTCTGTGTTTGCCGCGTGGAAAGAGGTCATCCATTTTTGAAGTTATGCTTTATGCCTGCTCACTTTGTCGCATCAGTAGTTCTGAAAAGACTTTAAGTTGCACGAGTGCATGACAAGCTATAATAATGATCATCGCACAATCGTGATCAGTTTCTATCTATTCTTGGTCTATCTGCAAGTGAGCAGGTTCAGTGTTTCAATGATAATCGTGCAGTCGCGATGTCTTTTGTTGGTCAGGCTCCTAGTTCGCGAGTCAGCGACGAGTAAAGATTATGCATGTCGCGCACCCGCAACAATTATTTATGTCAGTATCAAGGGCTCGCGAGTGTGCTATGAGCTAAAGATTGGATGCATCGCTCAATCGTACAGGCATAACTCAAGATTCATAAAGGTCTGCGACCAAGCAACCAAAGGAAATGATCAACTCATCGCTCACTCGCTGCTATTTTTAGATGATGAAATGTTAGCTCACGAGTACGCGATGAGCAAAGAAGGTAGCTAATCGCTCACTCGCCGATCAATGAAAGCAAAGGAGGGATAGCTCGTGAGTGAGTGACTAAAAGGAAAAAGTGTATGGTCGCGCACTCGCGGTCAATAATGAAGTAAGATTTTAAGGCATGCGAGTTGGCGACTAGTCAAAAAAAGCTGCTATCACGCACTCGCACATGAAATGAAAGCAGAGAATAAAGGCTCGTGAGTTTGTGACCTAGTCAAAAGACAGATGTCGTCACTCACTCACACATGAGATTTAGGATAGAATATGCAGAACAGAGATAATTTTCTCAGTTTGTGGGGGTTTCCAAAGTGGATCAGAGTATTCTAATTGTAGGAAATTATGCACAGAACTGTCTGTCGATCCCAGGATTAGATTTGTTTCAATATCGATAAAAAATAAAAAGAGATTCAGAGTGCGATAGGTCAAAGAATAGAAAGCTTTTCGCTCGCTCGTAGAGGGAAAAGGGGATAATCAGATGTTTTTTCAGAGACAAAAAGATATTAGATATTTTCCCAGACACTGGAAGGATCAGATTTTTGAAAAGGTTAGAGGATGCATTTTGGGGCTGTAGAAAAGTTATTGCAATTCAGAGACTTGTGTGACTCTTCTAGAGGGATAAGACTGCCTCTGTGAAGGGGAATTTATGTTGATATTTCCTGGGTATGACTTTTTGGTCATCAAGTGGTATTTTCTAGAATTTTGAAGGGCTAAGCGGTGGCTGGACAGGCCAAAATCCGATCCAAAAGTTATTTCTTTCAGAATGCAATTGGCTTTGAAATTGTATAAGTATGATTTGAGGACTCATTTATAACTAGTTCTGATTATGCAGGGAGGCATGCTTTGTGACATCTTCTCTGTCCTTGATGTATTTTTGTGCATGAGTCTGTAACTCACTGTGAGAAATAATATGCAGAGTTTGAAGTGCTTGAAATCGATTTATTGAATTGTGTCAGCCTTGTCTATTTTCTGCTTATTTGTATGTGTTTTAGATGGTTGATGGGTTAACTGTGAATGATTTTATTTCCTCTTAATCATGTCCCTTCATAGCATCTACTTGCAGAAGAGTATGTTTTCTTGCAGGTTGTAACTAGTGTCTTAGTTTGAGCTGTTAACTGTGAAGTCTTTCCTCTTAACAGGTTTAATCATGACCTTGTTATGAAATATTTATGCATGCCTATACAAGAGATTTGTGTTTTAACTCCAATTCAAAGTTATTTGACTTAGGGCTTAATCCTATGTGTGTTATGTTTTCATGTCAAATTTGGTGCATCACCTAGTAGGTAGTTTGCTTTCAGTTATTCCCCTTTCCATGCAATCCTTCTAATCCTTTTCCCCTCAAGTTTACTTTCCTATTTAAGAGCAAGCTAAGGTGATTATCCAAGAGGAACCAGCCTAGAATCTGGAGGTCTCATCTCGGTTAGCAGAGGTCCCACAACCTTGAGATGACTCCCTTGTTATACTTGATTATCAAGACCAAGAGAGCTTGAGATCAGAGGCGCAAATTCAGTGTATAAGAGTAACTTCTATCATTTTATTTATGCTTCTATTAGTAAATGATATGTGTTGTATTTTTCCTCTTAGTTCTACTTTAAAATTTTGATTATTTTTTGTTGACTCCACAAATTTTCTTAACTGTATTGTAACCAATTCATTCTTATCAATAGTGATTATCGGTAGTAAGCTTGAAAATGTTTGAACTATTCTCTTGATAATTTTATTCTTTTTTTTATGCCGTGACTATTTTCCTATAGCTGTCATTTCTCTCTATTTCTCTATATATAATACATTTTTCCTTGTAATGTAGCCTATTTGGATCTTTCTTCAAAATTGAAAAGTTAGGTATTTCATCTAAATCTTCTATTTATTCACTTTTTGAATCTTTGTTTCTCTTCTCTTATGTTTTTGTAATCGTAGTAATACTTTGTAAAGTCCTTGCAACTTGTTCTTCCTTATTTTTTTCTATGTCACCGATAGTGGGTGTTATGTCGGTAGTGTTGGTGTTTAAAACTATTACATTGTAAAATCAACCAATATACCCTGAGACTAATATTAGGAATGGTTATTTCAAAGTATGAGAGCTCTGCAAGGTAACTGAACCAACTATAGGACAATATTCTCCTCTACACTTCTGCCTCTACAAAACCAAGGTGGGTGAACCTAATCTAGACAAATATTTAACTTTTCATAACTTTCTGTATTTTGGATTTTAATAACAGATTAATGAAAAGAAAGTATGAAATGACAACCACTCATTCAGTGACTATTCTCTACCCTACATGACCACAACCAACAACCATAAAACTTAAAAGGATTGAAAATGGTTTTGATGTTTAGATAGGGAATATTATAGCCAAACCTATTCATATATGTATCAGAGTAGAAGATACTAATTACTGATTAGTGCTTTATCCTTTGGGAATTGATTCTAGTTTAGATACACGACAGAGAAAATAACTATTGTCAAGGAATCAAAACCATAAATATAGATAACTCTAGATAAAACACTTCTTAATAATACTTATATAGGCAAACCCAAATAGTCTATGTCTTATCCAAAGAAGATTTTAATTTGATCCTTGATCAAAACAATGGACTAAAACATATACATAAAAAAAAAATCTTATGTAGTGAACCAGAAGACTCAAAACTCAAGAGACTAGCAAGAAAAGAGAGACTTGAATCAAAATTGTTGTATTAAGTCAAAGAGTCCAGTTTCAATTTCAAAATGTTTCAAATCATATACCACCTTAATAAATGCAAAGGACTTGCAACTTTCTTCTTCTATGATAATACTCTCTAGACATGCATCTTCTACACTCACTGGAAAATAGTAAAAAAGGTTTTATGCCTTATGCTACTTGCCCAAAGTTTTCCCCCCTTTTTTATAAATGATCTTGGAAGTCCTTTTATAAGATAATGAATGCAACAAGCTTTAGACCATTTAGGGTTAGGGATAAACCTCAATCTCATACTTGACAAGAATAAATAAAGTATTTCAATAAGAAACAATTCTGTCATTAACAAGTTGGGTGTACTCTTAAATTCTTTCTATATAGTCTGATTTGATTCAGCTATCATCCATCCTTGGAGAACAAGCCCTACAAAAGGAATAAGAATGGAATGTCTTGTTTGCATTAAATACCTTGGTAAAGTCTTTGCTCTTCAGATCTACAAAATATCAAAAAGCTAAGTCTTTCAAGAATAATATATGATCTCAGCTTCTAAAACTCTGGAAAAGACCAGTCATTAATGGGAAAGAGAAGAGACAGGGATCAAACTTGATTAATAAACTATCCAAGACCTAAAAATAATATTATCTTCCCAAGTCCATTCAAATTTTCCCAACATTTATTCTCTTAGCATCCAACAGGTGTACAAGAAAAACCACAAAGATCAAATTATGTTAATTAATGCTTTGTAATAAGACACAATCCACCACTTAACTACCCTAAGATAAATATTTAAATATTTGAAAAGAAGTTAAACGGTCACAGGAAGCACGAGATTTAGTATCAATGATCAAGATCAAGACTTTCTTATTTTTTTAAACTCGGTCGTAGATCTCTTTTTAGGTTATATGGGCTCTCCAACAACCTCCTTGGACAAGTGGCAGCTTGGCGTAATTCCTTCATCATTAAAACCTTCATCTTTTCCTTTGATCCATTACATTTTTTGTCTAATCAAACCTGTCTCTGGACTCTGTGTCTTTAATGTGTACCTTAACATATCAGTCATAATCCTTCTTACCTCCATGTCGTTGAATGGAACCTAACCAGACTTGTCTTAACCCAAGGTGTATCTAGAGATTGCACGACTATGTAATCTCTAAAGTCTTGAAATAATCCTTTAACTCTGGCAACATTCCAAGATTAAGCACACGCCACAAGATTAAGGAAAGTACTTAGCAAGATCAATGGCCTGCACTAAATCTTGATAATTTCCATGACATTAGAAAAATATTATGAGATTATATGCCATCCATAGGATCAACATTGCATCTATGATTCAAATTTGGTCTTGGCTAGCCCACTTTCAACTTTACTTGATTGGATCACAACCTTAGTTCATTTCGATATTGCGTGACTGAGGAGATCTCCAAGTCGCAAGAACTTTTCTTAACCTTAGAGTTTATCCAGATATCTAGCGCAAGCCCTCAGATTCATCTGTCCTTGGAAACACATGGAAGCATCATGTCAAATCTCTAGAAACCTAACTCGGCCTTTTTACTTAACCATGTTACCCTGGGTCTACTTGGAGATTACGTGACTAAAGAAGTCTCCAAGTTGCGAGATAGAAACTTAACCCTTGAGTTTTC
Source organism: Thuja plicata (assembly GCA_018584345.1). Classification (NCBI taxonomy): domain Eukaryota; kingdom Viridiplantae; phylum Streptophyta; class Pinopsida; order Cupressales; family Cupressaceae; genus Thuja; species Thuja plicata. The sequence goes on from MU226537.1 coordinate 324,718, forward strand.
TTAGAGATTACGTGCACACTATATGATCAGATCATGATCTACGATCCTCTCCAACTCTTTGAATACTTTTGTACTTGCTCATTTCATTCTGAGATCATGCGCCAGCCTTAAGATCAACATTACATGGACAGTTCAGATTTGATCTTGGATAATCCATCTCGGCTTAACTTGACCCAGGCTCTTATTTGGAGATTGGATGACTAAAGGAAAAAACATAACCTCGGCAAATTATCCCTAACTAGAGTCAAATATTGACAAAGAGACAACACTGAATAAGTCAACCTGATCTGGAAAACCAAGGGTTCATTATGAGATTGCACGACTGTGTGATCTCTAAGTTACAAGAATATTTCATAACCTCAGAGTTTATCCAGAGATCTGGCGCAGACCACATGATGAAGGCAAGTACTTAACAAGATCAATGACCTATGCTAAATCTCTAAGATAAATAGTTGACTTGGACTTTATCTCACGAACTAACACAAACTGTAGGATAAGGAAAATATCTATGGCCTGCAAGTAATCTCCAAAATAAACGAGCATATTTGATTTCATTTTGAGATTAGGAGATAAAGAGTCATGCTAAGTCACTAAAAGAAAAGGAATAAAGGCGGGTAAATAAATGCACATGACAAAAAAGACTTTAAGTGGCTTGGAAAAGTAACACAAAATTATAATATGTCAATGAAGGGTTTAATGCTTTTTTCTCAACAGCTATAAATTTGAAACTAGGGTTTAAGACTTTGCAAGACATAGATGAATTTTTCATCATTTAAAATAGATTTTTCATAGGGACTTAGGGTATTTTAGAACATAGAAAAAAAATAATTGTAGAGGCATAGAAAGAAAACCTGAAACCTAGCAAGATTTTACAAGTGCTAATAGGTAGCCTATGTTTCCTATTCTATTCTAGTGTATTCATCATCTAATTCATCCTTAATTTTACTAGGTTAGTTATGTTCTTGTGACTTCTTTGCAATAATGATCATGTTCCACTTTTGTAGTCCATCATTTTCAACTTCTTTCTAAAATACATCTAGTAACTTGGTTCTTATGGTCTTTTTGAGAAAATTACTATCATATTTCATCATTGATAAATTAATTTCTTCATTTTTCATCATTAATAAATCAATTTCTTCAACACTTTTTCCTGGCTTTATAATGATCAAAGTTCTTTCTCTACTTAAATTTTCTTTCTTTGTAGCTTCATTCCATATTATATTGATTTTGTCTTGTTAATCATTAGGAATATTCTCTCTTAACTCGTTTGGAAAGCTTTTAAATTTGTGTATGTGAAATATTATTTCATCTTCTATGGTTTTCTTATGTTCTTCCCATGTTCTATACTTGATTCCATGAATGTGTCCAATAGCTCCATGATCTCTTATTCCTTCCACTAAGTCATTAGTTGTCCTTAGAATTATTTGTCTTGTTTGTTTAGTTTTTGGCTCATTTTCCTTTCTTTGTGTTCTTGTACTTTCTTCTTCTATTGATTATCACCTTGTATTATTCCTTTTGGTAGAATGTGTTGTTCTAGATCTTGTTTTCTTTCTCAGTGTATGTTCTTATGTTCCCTTTTCAGTAGGTTGACTCTACTTAGCTCACTTATTCTTGGCATATATTTCTTTTATGGTACTTTATTTGTGTATTCTCACTGTCCTTCTAACTGCTTCCATAGATTTCATTTCTTATGATATTATCCTTATATAAATTTCTTCATAAGTTCCAAACCAATTAGATTCCACATCCTTAGATTTTTCTAATACTTTTTGAAATCTTGTTATTAATTTGTTCTCCATTTTTTCATATCCAGTAGGTTCTAGCCATGAATTTCCTAGTTCCACTGCTTTAATTATAAATGAGCGTGTGCTAACCAAAAAAATATATCCTTCCCATGTTTCTTAACAATGTGAGCTGGTATATGATATCATTCATACTTTTTTTTTGAAATTATTTGGAATAACACCACATTACCGTATTGTAACTTCTTCCCAATTACTCAATAAGCCTATTGATTTGATTTATAACTGGTTCACCTATTGTCCAATTTACTTTACCAATGCCCAGAAAATAATTTTATACACAGAAAAATATACATACCAATAACGCTCCAAGCATCAATGCTTGTTTCTTGATCTTCCTCAGATTCAACACTAGTTGATTTCTCATCATTTCTGTTAAGTCATATTTGTTTCCTTTTATAACAATATCAAATGAAACTTGTAGTGCTCCTCCAGATATGTTCTCTATTTGATTTTCTTGATAGATCTTGTTTCCTATAACCATTGATGCAAATTTCATTTATTTGTCCAAAATATTTCCTATAGAAAAAGTTTTCTGATCTTTTTTATACCTTATTATACCTTCAATTTTTATTCTAGAATCGAGATCCTTCATGCAATTGATTCCATTATCTGATAGTCTAGTGACAAAAAACATGATTTCCTTTTTAATCTCAAAATTTCTATCTCCTTTCAATCATATGTAGTCTCTATGTATTCTACATAATACACATTTAAACTATTCAAGTTTATTTTTAGGTATGTGCATGATATGTGTCAGTGTTTTTGTTTAAAGATGTCCATAATCTTCATTCAACATTTCATTCTCTTTATATACTTCTTGATAGGTTGTACTTATATTTTCATCTCCGATCTCACTCTGCTTGAATTGAATAGAAGCTCTAACATCTTCTTTCAATATAACTCTATTTGGTGTGCACAATAATGCTCCATTTCCATTCATTTCAATTGCTTTCAGTGAACTTGATTGCTATTCAGGTTCCTTTTCCTATGATCTGTCTACTAATACAATCTTCTCATCCATAATGACTGTTATACAATTCTCAAGAATTTTCAATTGTGTAGGGTTTTATTCTCAATTAACTTGCTAATAATTTATTTATATAAGATGAATTGGCAATGTTCTCTAAAGCTCTTTTTCACATTGAATTTTTAGAATATAACTTTCATAAGATAAGTGTTGTTTATATAGTGGCAAGGTGTCCAATATTTACTTTTACTAAAAAAATTATTGTAGGTTGACAGTGTACCTTTTGTACTGATAATAAGATAGATTCATAGATAATAATATCATACTAATACTTTTCAACTTTACTAAATAATTATTCCATCTATTTATGCTATTTGAATCAAGGGACGAATTGATGATTCTAATGAATTTTTGGGTCCCTAATAATTTACTTACATGATTAGTTGATAGTTAAATTCCCTTCGCCATTCGACTCGGGTTATTCCATTGATCTTGTGTTAACTTCCTTCTTTACCAATATCTTCCTTATTTCCTCTTTGACTTGTTCTTGGTTTACAATTATTTTTCCTCTACAATCTCTGTCATTGTCAGTAGAAAAATGATATCTGTAGTTGTAGGCGACATGACCAAAATTTGAGAAAATATTAAATGGTGGCAAATGGTCTCCAAGTATCAGTTCTTACCTCATTGTTTCCTTTTCTACATTTTGATGTTATATGTCATGATTTTCCACATTTAAAACATGTAACTAAATTGTTCACACTCTTCTTTGATAGTGTACCATTTTCCTCATTGTTGATGTTTTGGTTCTGTATTCTTCATATTTATATTCATAGTGATTATAGTTGTTACAATATCCATGGAAATTCTCCTTAGATAATCTAGTGATTATTTTAGATCTACATTCTTATTATTTATGACCAAACTTGTTGTAGCTATAGCAATAATAATTGAAGGGTGTATTTTTCGGTAGAACTCACTTGTTTTCTTCGATAAATGTTTGTCGTATGACCATATTTTCCTTAATTATAGCAAGTAGGCTTATAGGGTTTCTTACCTTGTATATCACTTAATTCTCCATATTTGGATGATTATCTGATTTCTATAGTATTGTTGTCGCTATATCCTTGTCCAGTACTTTCAGATGATTGCATGAATCTCTCTTAGTTGTCTTTCTAGTACTAAGTATTTTATAATGATTGTTTCTATAGTATCTTGTTTTTATATTTCAATATTTTCTTTGGCACTTTCGGCAGTTCTCATTCTTTCAAGTATTTTTGTCATTCCCAAGGCTTGATTTTCATTTTCCTTCTTCATTTGACTAAGTTCTTGAAGTAATTAATTTTTCTTTTTTAGTAGATCAGCAATAGTAACATCAACTTCTATAGAATTTATACTTCTTTCTGATAGTCTGTCAAGGTAATCAAGGCTCTTGTTTAGCTATTCTGTTAGTTCCTTCCTTTTTGCAAAAGATGTCTTTAGTTTTTTCTTTAAATCATGAATCTGTTCACTAGAACCTTGTATGGCTTCCTCTAACTGTCTCTGATATCTATAACTAGCCATTGTCCTAGATCTACTCCAAAGTTGTTAAACTTTTCTTCTAGAGAACCAATGTGCTCTTATACCAATTTTAAGAAAGATTTAGGTTAGGGACTCAGGGCAGGGGGGATCGGTACCTCAGATAATTCACACTTTTTCCCTATCAAACTCAAACTTAAAATTTAATGTTTACTTATACCGATATCTATTTTTCCTTTTACCGATAACTAATAACTTGTAAATTAACAAACGTGTAACACACAAACATTGAAATATTCAACACAATATTTTGGTATTGTAGAAAACCCTTAGTAAGAGGGAAAACCTTTGGTTGGATGGAACCCACAACTTATCGCTATAGAAATAAGGTGCACGGTTAAGAGCTTACAAACATGTCATCTTCTGAATGACTTTACCCTATTAGGAATAATTAATACCCTTTTAGGAGTATTAAAATTACTATCAAAGACTAATCTATTAAGATATTTTATCCCACTTATATAGTGTTCACCCTATTAAAGGATTTATACTCAGTTCCTGAATAGAACTTCTAAGTCCGGTTAGAGACTACCCATTTAAGGGATTTCACAATCTTGTTGCTAAACTGCTAGGAATAAATCAAAAATAAATTTGACCTGTGAATGCTTTCTCCTAAAGCTTGTTAGATCTTGTTACGCTCTATTCCTTTCCTTATTTATAGTTTGATTTTCTTCGCCAATACTAGTTCATACTTTTCTCTGTCACTTTTACTATACTCTTCTCTCTCTTCACTATATACCTTTCTCTCTCTGATCTCCTTTTTTTAAAGTATTATTATGACCTATTGTATGACCTATGTATGCCCTTGGTTTTCCATAATTATTTATTCTTGAGTCTTCTATAGGTCATTTTGATAGTAGGATGTCATCCCTGATTCTAGTCTTTTCTTTTCATCTCTCCGATATAAATTTTGATAGTCTTTGCTGATAATCATAACCTTTTTTTTATGATAACCTATTATTTTTGGATAGTAATCTAATACTTGATGTTAGTTTCCAACAATGACAATCTAATCAAAATTAATCACAAGTCAATAAAGGATTTTGTAAAGTAACGTATAGAAGATCCAAAGTGTGCTTAAACTCAATTGAATATTGTCAATTAGAGGCAGTTGGAAGATAAGAAATCAAAAGACACAAATTAGAAGAACAAGAAGAATACTTTGAATTCAAAGATTAAAAAATATGAATAATTAGAAATATCCTTTTATTCTTTCCATGTACTCTTCCTTTGATGTTATATATTTTTATCGCGAACGTGTAAGACACAAAGTTAAAGGTTGTAGAATTTTTAGAATGAATTTATTATTCGTTGGAGGATACTATCATTACAATAACTTATGATTTAAGGAAGTTTAGTGTAGAAATAAAATGAATTGCAACCTTGAATGAATAAGAGAGAAGGTTTCAAGAAGTTCAATGGATATTACTATGATTGCAATGGATATGAACACAAGAAATGAAATGTAGTGTAAATACCAAGGTCAAAAATAATAAAATTGCAAAATTAAAATATAATGGTTTGATTTACTATAAATGTAATAAGATAGGACATATTACATGATTGTGCAAAGATAATCTAGTTTTCTATAGATGTAATATGATAGAACATATTCCATAATTTTGCAAATATGTTGAAGATAAAAGTAATTATTTGATACATGTGAAAGAATCAAAAGAAAGAAACATGATATATAAATGTTTTGGAATGTACAAGACTTTTATGATGGTGTTTTGACATGCATTCTGAGTGTTATTTAATCATGTGTTAAATGACTCAAACTGCAGAATCTAAGGGGGAGTTTCTATTTGTTTTCCCCCTTGAGACCAAGTAGTGGGTATCTTCTCAACATAATAATGAGCTATTATAACTTCTTTGAAGAAATTTTCATTTTTTAGTCCAAAAAGGGTTTGTTTTGTTGATGATATTATAATTTATTCTTTTTTCAGATATATTTAAGTATGTTTTGGTAATCTAATATATCTGTTAGATTACAAATTAAAAATATTTTTTTAATAAATTTACAAGTCTGTGGGATTTTTTTTTTACTAATGCTGATGAATGGTTAAGGGAAAATATAATTTTTGCTACATAGAAAATGTTGAGTTTGAATTTTTTTTGATGTTTGATGTTGTAAGAACTAAAGATGTTATAAATCCACAGAAAAATAAAGAAAAGGACAAGATAATAATTTATTCAGAGAGATGTTTTTTCTTTGGTGGCTCTTTGTTTTCTCTAAAAAGGTTGGGAAATCAAGTTGGGGCATTTGTTTAGAGGGAACCTTTTGTTTTATTTTTATCCTAGTTGGATGTTGGTGATAGGCTATCTGAGTCATGAAATGATGCATCTTTTCTTCACCCTTTTCCTTGATGGAAAACGTGAAGAAAGACAAAGTAAATAGTTATTATAGTAAGAAGGGTTTAACATTTTGATTTTGGTGGCTATTTTAATTTAGTGACAAACGGGGAGATTGTTAGAAATATATGATTATTGTGTGTTATCATTTATGTCAAACATAGTGTTCCATAAGTTCAGGGGGAGTTTAAGTATGTGTTCCCTCAAGCTTTGTGGTCCAAAATTTTCTTATTCTTTGTGATATGGGTATGTATGATGAACCTTTATTATATCAAAGACATCTATATTCTTAGTAATGAAGTCCCGAGCAGTGGAAGATTGGTATGTATCATGTATTGTGGTGCAGCAGTACCCATGGGTTGGTAGAATCAATCCTATGCAATTTTTTTGCGTGAAGCCCTCAGTGGCATTTTTTATTTATAAGGTCATGTTGACCATAGTGTGTGAGTACAATAGAGATTAGGATCTAGTTAAGTGTTAAGTCATGAGAAAGTTGCAATTAGGGGATAAAATGTTGTAAAGCCTCTTGATTGGTTAGAAGAGATGATGATGTCAACATGATGTCGTTAGGGCTTGGAGATGTTTAAAATATTGTTTTACCAAAGATAAAAGTATAGGATGAGGTTTTATTAGTTCTAAATCTCATTTGCACTAAGTTGTGAAAAACTGCAAAAAGATGTAAAAAGTTGCTGAGCAAATTTTGCAACATTTAAATGTTGCTCGGACAACATTGTTCAATTTTGAATGAATGATGGAGAAGTGCCCTAAGAAGGAACCAAATGCATGGTTTACCTATTTAAGATATGTGATTGCCCAATCGCAAGGTTAGAAACCTATTGTATGGATTCTGATTGTGGGAAAATATAGAGAAGTGTTGGTTTGTGTGTATTTAGTTAGTTATTGAGTAACAGTAGATTAAACATGCGTTGAATTCAGAATTTTATCTCATGCATGGCTTAGATTAGTTGTTTTTAATTATTTTTGTTCCATTGGTTTTGTATTTTGAATTTTTTTATTTAATTTTCTGTAAATATTCTTGTTTTCCACTGTTACTAGTTCAAAACAAGGAGTTTGTAAAGATGGAGACCTAGCTCACTATCCAACCATTCAATCTACATGAACTCTTAGGGATAGTGAGTAGACTTCATGTACATAACATATATAGGATCTTGGGCCCTCAAATGCAAAGGAAGAAGTTTTAAGGTCTTTCCCAAGTCAAGGCATTGGTGAGCCTGACTAGGGAAGAAACTGTTGCAGAGTCTATAAATTACAAATGTGTGAACCAAGGGCACTGTTAGTGATTTTTCTTGTATGAATCACAGTGCTTGAAATAACTACTTGAACACCATGCCTTCTAATAGTGATTCAGAGACAAGAAAAGCCTAATTGCTAAGGACTGGATAAGGTCCTTCTTCATTTTTGAGCTCCACATATACTCAGGCAGGTTTTACCTTTATGATTGTTTTTTACACAGTATGTTTATAGTGTGGACACTGATTGGCTATGTATATTTGTTAAACCAACTTATAAATCATCTTACAAATGACCAAGCATAACCATATGCAAGATTTAACCATACAAACCATGGTTGTGAATATAACAAGAATCAGTGATATAAGGACTTTCATCCTTCTTCCTTTTGATGTAGGAGGGATAACCTAAGGGATTCACTCTCTAAGGAATCACCAAAATGAACACTGTCCTGCTGACAAGAGTCCTTAATGAATTCAATTCATTGTTCTAAAAACTAGATGAAATTGATTAATTTGTATATGACTGAATGGAGAAAATGTTTGCTCAATAAACTCTAGATCAGTGCCTATTCCTTGGGCAAAGAGTCAATGAAAAAATATCTCAACAATAAGAAACTAATTAAATACTAAAGGCTGCCTTACAAACTTCATGCAATCCAGATTGAATGCCTTACAAAAAATCTACTCAACTCAATATTTCTTCATCAGATCTTCACAACCATGTCCTGCTCTCTGAAATCGTTTACAAAATTTAACTCTCTCCTTGAGAAAGACTAACAAATGATTAGACATACTACCTTGTAGTAGGTATATTCCAGATGCCTTACAAATGAACTATACTAGAGCATAAACCACAGTGAAAAGAGACAAGACAATAATGAATAGGAACTGCACTGTATTCTCATTAATCCAAGTTGTTTCCAGATATCTAGACAATAAACACAAGAAGTAAACATGAAAAAGAAGCAAGCTTTACAAATAAAATCTCCAAACAAATGGTAACTTGTACTGAACCAGACCAATATAGGAACAAGCACAAGACCAGGAACCAAAAATAGGGACCTGAAATCAGAGCCCCCAAAATAGCTAAAAGAAGAGAAGATATAGAAGAAGGAGAAACCCTAATCCTTCTAAGCAATTGAAACCTGTCTCCCCTCAAATTTGATTTGCATTTATCTTTCCAAAATATCTGATATATTCTATTAATAATTGAGTCCATCTATCTGAAAATATCTTCTTTTATCCATTGTAAATCTCCTTCATTCCCCCCACTGAAAAGTTCATCAAATATGATCCTTCATTCTGCAAAAATATGATTTCTAGTGTCTTCAAAAACCTCTAGGAATAAAAATATAAGATTTGCAATAAAACTATTAAATTCCCTTTTAAATTAACCCTGTGCACATTTTAAAACCTTTGAAAATCTCATATTTATGCATACTTTGCCCAGAAATCACCAGATTTTGACATGTGGCATGCTCATATTTGCTATCATAAACTGGTCCTTAACTCATTTTTAACCTCAACTACATCCGGCGACCACGCGACAACCCAGAAATCAAAGTCGCGAGCAATTTTCAACTCTACCGTCAGCCCTGGGTGACCTGGTGACTGGCATCCGATGGCTTGTTCTCATCTCACGACTGCGCGACCAGCAGAAATTTCCATGTTGCGACAGCTAACATCTCTTTCTGGCTACTTCGTGACTAACCGCTAGCGGTTACTCACCAAGTCTCAGCGGTCAATTCTAATGTCTTGTGACTACGCGAGTAACCGCTAGCGGTCAATCGCCAAGTCTGTAAAATCTGGCAGCTAACTCCATCTTGCCTCCCGACTGTGCGACCGAAGCCTTCTAGCGATTGGGTGACCAAGTGTATCTCACGACATTGCGACCAACAACTTCTGTCCATTTTCATCAAAATTTGATTTCTTCCATTTTCGGGCACAAAAATTGAGGCGGTCAGATGACTGGGCATGCATGGATAGGCTCTTCTTCTTTCTTCATATCACTATGTTTTCATTTTTGCATATAAAGCCTTCAGAATTCCTTTGTGGGGACAATGTGGGATATTTCATCTCATGGTTTTAAGTCATTTTTGAATTTTGCTTCAAAATACTATGTATAGCCTATGAAATTTGACCTCCAGCCCCTAGGAGCTCTCCAAGAGCCTCTGGGCTGTCATACTTAACTATGAAATATGTGTTTTGGCATATAAATATCAAAAAATCCGTTTGCACAAACAATATGGGATAAAACAAACTCACTGTTTTCCATCTTTCTGGGTCTTTACATCAAAACTGCTCTTTAATGGGGTTGAATCTCTGCAAATGGATACCACCACTGTGTTTTAATGACCAGGGTGCCCCTTGCTGTGGAGTCAAATCTGCAAATTACAGTTTAAAACTCTTCAAAATATCAAACCATTCCTTCATATGCCTATCGCAGACTGCCTGGCATTTTCTATTTGCAATGTCATTTGGGTTTAATGCTTCAAGAAGAATCTAAACTTTCCCTCCTTTTCATACTCCACAGGATTTAAATGTACTTCTACTGCAAACAAACATTGTTATAATAATATTTTGAAACTTCCTCCATGTAATATATCTGCACAGACTTGGGCATGATGTTGAAAGTTTGCAATATCAAACTTCATAATACATTCCCCTACGTAAGTCATTATATAGTGAAGTTTTTCCCCTTACAATTAAAAATGCTCAAAACAGTGGCTCCTTATGTTGCGTGGGCATTCAACCTTGCAGATTTGAAGAAAAAACATTTAAAACAACCCTCATTACTCTGCACAGAAAGGGCTGGGAACTTGGCTTTACCTCTGTCCATCGCATTGTTTGGAAGCATTCAATGGAATGTAGCTTACACCTGCAGATTACATTAGCTTGGGATGGGGCATCTCCCTAAACATTCTGTTCAAACAGTTCATGTGCCCCTTTCTATGGTTGTTGCGCTAATTTCTGGCAATGAAAAACATTGATATTGCCTCCCAAAACAGCGCGAGCCCTCCTTTAATATGTTGGCTGACTTCAACACACTATGTCTAGCTTCTTTAATTAGTGCAGGCTACTAATTGTATTAGGTTGGAAGTCTCTTCACATAGAAAAACTTCCATTCACCATATAGCATGAGTTATTGTTTGCAAGTGCTGCACAGATGTTTGCGCAATCACCCTGCATTTATCATATTTAAACAGTTTTCCCTCATTCCAAAGCTGCACAGACTTTGGTATTGAAATGCATTTAAAATACTCCCTTTCATATGAAACACAGAAAACATCTCCTATTAATTGATATGACATTCTTCCCTTGGTTTTAATGGCAGCCATTACTTGCGGATACAAATCAATATCCAGGTCACAAATGTCCTCGATCCACCAGTCCCTTGGAACATAACAATGTACGTGACATCGATTCCCATTCCACACGGGACTATTACCTAATGTTTTGCATTTGTTTTTGATATTACAACTAAACTTCTTCTTAATGCCTACGCTATCATCATGGAATGTCACGAATTGGTAAAATGATAACTGACAGGAAATGCTATTTGTCCCTTTCGAGTATGGAAATGTCACGCACAAAGAAATCAAATGTTCATCCATCTTGGTCATGCTTTAATGGATCTACTTTTTGCAAAAATGGTTTTGACATACATTCAAAACAGAAAGAAACTAAGAATGTTCACTGACTTGTGATTGCATGCTATCCATATGCAAATGCAACTGATCATTAAAGTAAAATTTTGACATGGTGGACAATCCGATAAAATACTGAATAGAAGATATCCGGATGGATTGAAATGATCGTCACTTTGCCTTATTTTAAAACCACTCTTGTAGCTAATGTCTCTTATTCATCCTTTCGCATTTTAGATTTTTACCATAAGGAACATAATGGAGACCTTATCCATTTTAACACTTTATGCAAATCCAGCACAATATGGCAACTGGCTTCCTGAACTGGTCTCAAAAAAAATACTGAAACAAACAATCTGATCTCATCACCTGGCAAGAAGACTCATTCATCCATAACAAGGGTGCATGTGAAAGGGCTCCTTTAGATTCAGTCTGTGACACAATATGCAACTGATGAAACTTTACATTTCCAGAATACTATGCAAGTGTGAAATGTTGAATCAACATAAATCTCGTTTGGATCAGTTATTGTAAAGTCACTAGATGACATTCTTAAGCTTCACCATCAAGTTAGGTAGTACATTCATATGTAATGAAGATGGTCCCACAATCAGATCCTAAAAAAATCTATCAGACAGAAATTTATCACTTCCTAAAAATGACCATTTTCCAAACTTATATCTTTTCCGCACTGCAAACTGAACAAACTACCTTTGAAATCGAACTCATAGGGTCATCAAAAAGATCTTTCAGAAACTCAACCCCCAGAGCCTGATTGAATGTCATATGTAGAACATGACCCCTTAGTTGTACTTTTCTGAAAACAAACCACTGAATTGATACCAATCTGCAAAGATGTCACCTCAACACTTTTCTGAACTAAAACACAATAAATATGCAGAAATTGGGTTCGGAATCGGCAAAGAAAAGTGATCTACCGGATTGGTCAAGGTTTGGGAATCTTCAAAGGAGTTCATTCTTAGGTCTATAATGAAAATAAACTTTCAATTATGTCTGATCTCAGACCAGGTGCAAATGAGGAAAGGAAAAAGTATGTCATTTAATTCTGGATTCAACATTTTAAGAGAAACCTTAATAAATCAAAAATGGAAAGGCTATGGCAAAGTGGATAAATGGATTGGAAGAAATCTATAAATCTTTAGGTAGGTACACTCCTATGTTTAAAATATTAGGGACAACCCAATTATCCAAAATGTTCACTCGGGTATAGATTTTGAAGACCTCAAAGTGGACAACTTACCAATTCTGCACTTGAATACATAGGAAATCAGAATTAATCACTATCAGAATGGTTCTTGAAAACTTGTCACCTGATTCCATAAAGATCTGGAAACTTGAAAATATGGAGTGTGTGACCACTGGAACACAGTACAAAAGGAATTTTCACAATTGAAACAACCAGTCAAAAGTTATAATGTGTCAAACTGGGCCATTCAGATTTCTAGGCAGGACAAAAATGCAGACAGTTCTGAGCAACCAACTTTGGGAAGTATGAAAACTTATCAAACAGACTCGGAATGATCTGAGATCTGAAACATAAGCTCTCTGATATGCATGGAACAGATTCCCCAAGTGATGGCCTATGAAACTCAATAGGGTGTAAGATACTCAGAAGCAAAGTAGGCTCCGGACAACAAATTGATAATTTAGCATAATGCAGAATTAGGTGACCCCCTCAAAATGACTACTCCCTAAACATGTCAGAACTGAAATTTAGGAGCTGGGACCCACTACATATGTCAAATGAAAGGCATTAAAGCCTCCTCCAAATTTGTACCATATGAAAATCATCTGGGCATCTTTTTCAATCACTCCAACTGAGCCTTCTCACACAAAAATTTCAAGGGTACTTACTTTGCTCAACTGAAAAATTTAACATGGTCACTCCAAATTTGTTCCAACTTTTGGAGTACCAACAGTGGCTCTGACTGAGGATGGTTAAATGCAACTTTATAGTGAGAACCGCAGATCTCTGGAGTAGCAGACCACTCCAAAACTTCAAAATCAGATTTTAACTCTTTTCTCTTTCTCCTCTTCTCAGCTTTCACCTCTCAAAACTTTCCAAAAATTGGGAAACCTCTAACCGAAAGAAAACACACAACTAAAAGGGAAAGCAACTGTACAATATGCACATTATTTACAAAAAGGCTCAAACATCTCCACAACTGAAATCAACACTTGCCTCTGTCATAGACCTGATTTTCATTTGCATTTTCCAGAGGTAAGCTGAAAATATCATTGATATCAGTTTTACCAATTTCTTGTACACCCACAATCTCCTTGTTTGGCAAAAAATAACTCTCTTTGTTTTCATAGTGCATATAGAAACTAGACACACTTTCTTCATCTTGTTCACTATGAAAATATACATCAGCATGCTTATGAACACTAATATCAAACTGAAGTTCATCCTCATAAACGGATTCATGCATGCTATCAATCGGAAATATAAAGTGCTAAAACTCTACTTCACCCAATGAGTCATATATGTCATGAATTTGTAACTCACCTTGTATATCCAACCGGAAATCAAATGAGTAATCAAACTTGTATTCACACATGTCATCAACATCAGCCTCAAAAATTACTCCACAATCTTCCAGTGTATCCTCACAATCACACACTGAATCAGCAACAATATGAAAGTGATCATCATAAAACTTGCCGTTACATGCCGAATGATTTTCAACAATTACTTGATCATATCCTCCATCAACAAATGCAACATTTTCATCATAATCATGGTCACAACTAGAAGAGAAGCAGTATAATTTATTTCTGCAGTATAACACTGTATCATCATCAAAATCAGAACCAACTAAATCTGAAACTTCATCATGCTTTTCAAAAAGCGGATTGATAATCTCATACAAAGATTCTTTGTACACATTTTGACAATTTATGGGCTGATCCATATCAACATCCTCATCATACAACGGGTTAATAAACACCTTGAAACTATTTTCAACATCATGTGTACTTACAACATATGAGGAAGGAAAATTACTTACAACCTCATGACATTCCTTTGCACAACTAGATAACTCATCATTATCTAAAATGCATTCTTTAACTAGTTATTTATCCTCATATTGCAATGATGAACTTCCTCCAAAACTATCAACTAAAAGATGACTTATACCATGCAGGGATAAAACATCATTTTCAGATTTGGAAGAAAAAACTCTACCTTTATTTTCATGAGAAAACTCACTCCCATCACTGCTCTCTTCTTCCCATGTTGCATCAGACTCGTAGGAAGATGGACAAACACTTTCATTGTCCTCACCTTCACTTGGATAACACATTTCAGTCTCATCATCATCATTAGACTGAGGTACATATTGATCACTTTCATTTTCATTTGATGCCCCATCATGCCATGACAGATCAACACTGTTGTTCTCATCACTTGAAACACAGCTTTCATCTTCTTCATTCCTATAAGACTGAGATGCATGTTCTTCAATATCATCATTAGTAACATTCTCAACATAATACAATTCCTCAATAGGAGAAGAAACAACTGAAAGTACTTCTTGCATTCAGGAAACATCAAGTGAATCAACTTTATCATCTACTGCTGTAACATTACAAACACATGTTCTCTTTTTACCAAAAACAGAATCAAGTCTCCGTAACAAAGAAACTTCATCATCACATGTTCTCAATTCTGAACTTTCAATAAAATTATTTGCAACAATAGGGCATATTAGATGCTGATATGAATTTGAAACTTTAACATGGCATTCTCTTCTACTTTCAAATGTATCTTGTTGGCCAGCACCTTTAGAGAAATGGTTCTTTGTCAGTCCATAATTCATGTTATTTTCAATCTCTATGGCTACCATGAATGCTTGATGCAAAGACTTAGGTTCTTTATCCCACAACAAATAGCTCAAATTCTTATCAAATGCATCAAATTAGATAACTACACACACTTGATCATTGGGTCTACAATTTTCAGGGATATCATTATAAACTTTTCTGAATCTAATGTTAAAATTAGGAACTAGTTCTTCATTCTCAATCCTAATTTGTAACAACTTAGTAAATGCATCATATGCATTTACTCTTTCACCGAATTGCAACATGAAGGCTGAATGTAACTCACTCCAAGAGGATATCAAATATGCTGGTAAAAAAGAAAACCACTGACGAGCATCATCTCTTAAAGTCTGAACAAACAATTTCATATGAACATCTTCATGTACAACTTCAAAATCACCCATCAAATCAACAAACAACGGAATATGTTGACTTGCTGAATCATGTCGTTTCCCACAAAATATTGGCAATTTATCTCGAATTGTATTTGGAATATCATTGGGAAAACCATGTATGCCATTAAAACAAAATGGCATGTACCTTCTAGTTGAGATAGATCTATTGATATTACTGATGGGCTTCCTACTAGGTGAATTGAAACCTTCCATTCTCATAGATTTAAGAATTTTTTCATCAGAATGAAAACCAGATTTCTATCTTGCAGCAAACCTATAATCTCTCCACTAAAGTTTATAACAGCATACTTCAACACTTCATATCAAACTTGCTGAAATATTTTCCTACTGAAGTATGCGACCAAACTCAAGAGTTCTCCTACCTTATGCTGAAACCACTTAATGGAGAACAACCATTTGTATAAATTTGTTTCATAAAAGGATGAAGATTACCTAGACCAGAATTACAGCGGCTGCTCCTTTTTCTTTTGACTCAAAATAAAACAGATCTAGAGTATCTTTCACAGCTCCATCAGGTTCTTTTCTCACAGAGTTTCCATTTCCTTGCAGAGGAAAATTTTTTACTTATTCTTGGATTTCTTTCCAACCACCACAAAGCTTCATCAGGATCTTCCAAGACTGTCTATCAGAATTTCAAATTCCTCATATTTTCTTTCCAAGCATGCACTGATCAAACAGAAAACTTAGAGTTGCCACTCACACTTAGTGAGAATTTTATAACAATTTTTTGAATCAGACTCTATACAAACCACCAGACTCTAGGATGATTTAGCAAAGCAAGGCTATAACTTACTTACACTAACTTAATCACTTTCAATTCCCCAGCAGAGTCACCATTTTGTTAGTGATTTTTCTTGTATGAATCACAGTGCTTGAAATAACTACTTGAACACCATGCCTTCTAATACTGATTCAGAGACAAGAAAAGCCTAATTGCTAAGGAATGGATAAGGTCCTTATTCATTTTTGAGCTCCACATATACTCAGGCAGGTTTTACCTTTTATGATTGTTGTTTACACAGTATGTTTATAGTGTGGACACTGATTGGCTATGTATATTTGTTAAACCAACTTATAAATCATCTTACAAATGACCAAGCGTAACCAGATGCAAGATTTAACCATACAAACCATGGTTGTGAATATAACAAGAATCAGTGATATAAGCACTTTCATCCTTCTTCCTTTTGATGTAGGAGGGATAACCTAAGGGATTCACTCTCTAAGGAATCACCAAAATGAACACTGTCCTTCTAACAAGAGTCCTTAATGAATTCAACTCATTCTTCTAAAAACTAGATGAAATTGATTAGTTTGTATATGACTAAATGGAGAAAACATTTTCTCAGTAAACTCTAGATCAATGCCTGTTCCTTGGGCAAAGAGTTAATGAAAACATATGTCAACAATAAGAAACTAATGAAATACTGAAGGATGCCTTACAAACTTCATGCAATCCAGATTGAATGCCTTACAAACAATCTACTCAACTCAATATTTCTTCATCAGATCTTCACAACCAAAAATAGGGACTTGAAATCAGAACCCACAAAACAGCTAAAAGAAGAGAAGATATAGAAGAAGGAGAAACCCTAATCCTTCTGAGAAATTGACACCTGTCTCCCTTCAAATCTGATTTTCATTTATCTTTCCAAAATATCTGATATATTCTATTAATAACTGAGTCCATCTGTCTGAAAATATCTTCTTTTATCCATTGCAAATCTCCTTCATTTCCCCCACTGAAAAGTCCATCAAATCTGATCCTTCATTATGTAAAAATCTAATTTCCAGTGTCTTCAAAAACCTCCGGGAATAAAAATATAAGATTTGCAATAAAACTATTAAATTCCCTTTTAAATTAACCCTGTGCACATTTTAAAACCTTTGAAAATCTTAGATTTATGCATACTTTTCCCAAAAATTCACCAGATTTTGACATGTGGCATGCTCATATTTGTTGTCATAAACTGGTCTTTAACTCATTTTTAACCTTAGCTACATCCAATGACCACGCGACAACCTAGAAATCAAAGTCGCGAGCAATTTTCAACTCTACCGTCAACCCTAGGTGACATAGTGAATGGCATCCGGCGGCTTGTTCTCATCTCGCGATTGCGCGACCAACAGCAATTTCCATGTTGTGATAGCTAACATCTCTTTCTAGCTACTTTGCGACTAACCGCTAGCGGTTAGTTGCCAAGTCTCGGCGGTCATTTCTGATGTCTCGCAACTGTGTGACTAACCGCTAGCAGTCAGTCGCCAAGTCTCTGAAATCTGGCGGCTAACTCCATCTTGCCTCCTGACTGCGTGACTGGAGCCTTCTAGCGACTAGGTCACCAAGTGTATCTTGTGACATTGCGACCAACAGCTTATGTCCATTTTCATCAAAATTTGATTTCTTCCATTTTTGGGCACAAAAACTGAGGCAGTCAAATGACCGGGCATGCATGGATAGCCTCTTCTTCTTTCTTCATATCACTATGTTTTTTTTTTTGCATATAAAGCCTTCAGAATTCCTTTGTGGGGACAATGTGGGATATTTCATCTCATGGTTTTAAGTAATTTTTGAATTTTGCTTCAAAATACTATGTATAGCCTCTGAAATTTGACCTCCAGCCCCTAGGAGCTCTCCAAGAGCCTCTGGGCTGTCATACTTAACTATGAAATATGTGTTTTGGCATATAAATATCAAAAAAGCCCTTTGCACAAACAATATGGGATAAAACAAACTCATTGTTTTCCATCTTTCTGGGTCTTTACATCAAAACTTCTCTTTAATGGGGTTGAATCTCTACAAATGGATACCACCACTGTGTTTTAATGACCAGGGTGCCCCTTGCTATGGAGTCAAATCTACAAATTACACTTTAAAACTCTTCAAAACATCAAACCATTCCTTCATATGCCTATCGTAGACTGCCTGGCATTTGTTGTTTGCAATGTCATTTGGGTTTAATGCTTCAAGAAGAATCTAAACTTTCCCTTCTTTTCATATTGCGTAGGATTTAAATATCCTTCTACTGCAAACAAACATTGTTATAATAATATTTTAAAACTTCCTCCATGTAATATATCTGCACAGACTTGGGCATGATGTTGAAAGTTTGCAATATCAAACTTCATAATACATTCCCCTGCGCAAGTCATTGTATAATGAAGTTTTTCCCCTTACAATTAAAAATTCTCAAAACAGTGGCTCCTTATGCTGCGTGGGCATTCAACCTTGCAGATTTGAAGACAAAACATTTAAAACAACCCTCATTACTCTGCGCAGAAAGGGCTGGGAACTCGGCTTTACCTTTGTCCATTGTATTGTTTGGAAGAATTCAATGGAATATAGCTTACACCTGCAGATTACATTAGCTTGGGATGGGGAATCTCCCTAAACATTCTATTCAAATAGTTCATGTGCCCCTTTCTATGGTTGTTGCGCTAATTTTTGGCAATGAAAAACATTGATATTGCCTCCCAAAATAGCGCGAGCCCTCCTTTAATATGTTGGCAGACTTCAACACACTATGTCTAGCCTCTTTAATTAGCGCACGCTACTGATTTTATTATCTTGGAAGTCTCTTCACATAGCAAAACTTCCATTCACCATATAGCATGAGTTATTGTTTGCAAGTGCTGCACAGATGTTTGCGCAATCACCCTGCATTTATCATATTTAAACAGTTTTCCCTCATTCCAAAGCTGCACAGACTTTGGTA